>JAVQJF010050032.1:0-38093 GCA_036023855.1 Gadopsis marmoratus
GAAAAGCAGAAGTAGGAGAGTCTGCCCTCCCTGCTTTCTGTCATCATATGGTCACACATTCAGAGTGCTGAGTAAATAGCATAAGAAAGCCTCACACACACACACACACACACACACACTGGGTGTCTGTGGGACATGTTGAAACAGATGGATGATGCATAAAACATTTTGTACTGCCATGAGGTAAGTGCAGCACAATCAGTCTTTCTCTATGTGGCCATCATGTCAGAAACAGCTGGTCTCACTTTGTCATTGCCAACATGACCTATGCTTGTCCACAGGGTGGTGTTACCGGACCATGCAATCGATGCAAGCAATGCAAGGGTGGGTTACAGTAAGAAACTAGTGACTAAATACCTCTGTGCCTAATTCACAAAACACTGCTTTTAAATGGATCCATCCGTCTCCTCGTAACTACCTGATATAAGGTGGCTGATGAAGAAAGAGAGAGAGAAAGAGAGAGATGGAGAAGAGTAGAATAAAAACTTTGGGTTGGGTTGGAGTTGAGGTTTCAAGATTTTGCTGTGAGAAATGGAAGAAGTAGAATTTGCACAGTTGTAGAGTGGTTGTTTTTATTTTTAGGTACGATACGCCAGTCAGTATCTTTTCAAAACTTCTAAAATGTAGCACTGATGTTTAATTTCCTCAGATTTTGTAAGATCATGTCTGTGGTGTGAGAGGCCGTAATTGAAAACCGTGCTTTTCTCAAATGTGTACAGTAAAATGGTACAATCCACTGCCCCCAGGTAATAAATAAGTTAACTAAATAGATTTTTGCCAGAATAACTTCTTTGCAATAGATTTATTTTCATTATAAACTGGTTAAATAATATTTTGCTATCAGTAGTACATTAGAAAACAAAGAGGAGAAGAAAGACAAAAAGAATAGAGGAAGCAGGAGAACATTTAATAATTTTCATAACCAAAGTAGTAGTGTGCGATGGGTTTAACACAGAGCAGAAAAGGGGGTTCAACGGGTCTTTATTGCCCCCACATTGTTTTTGTTAGCAATGCCTGCTTAGCAACCAAACATGGCTCGCTGTCTTATTTTATATCTCCAAACAGAGTCACTTTTACTGCTATGAAAGAAGTTATTAAGATAATATGGCATACCTTTGGTTCATTCGAATGACTGTATGATGCTTTTCACAGAGAGAAAATCAAAATCAGATTTTTATTTGTGGTCTAAATTCATTTAAAAACCATTTACTGAATCCTTCTAATCTAACTGCTGACATCAAGCTTCCTTACTCCACTTAACAACGGAAAGACTGATTTAATGGAGGCAAGCTAGCACAATGAATGAAAGAATGATTGAATGTTGTAGCATCAGCAATTTAAATAAGCCTGGAAACAATTTTGAATATTGTTGAATACAGTTTGGAAATGCGTATGTGTCAAATATGTTCTTTATAGAACAAATAAATAATTTTCTACAAGGTTTCTTCTACTAATAAGTCTTCGAGCATAATTTGTATTGGAGAGATTTATGTGTGAATAAAAAGAATGATCACTTTTCAGAGGCTGCAAGTGATGCTGCAGCAATCAGTCATATTGTGTTTTCTACATTATCGGGGTTAGGAATTCCAGTGTCAACTATCATCTAAAGAGCAGCAGTAGATACATTAAATACAGCCCTGTGGATATGAATGCAAGCAACATGGCCAACAGTGTGAATATTATTATTTTTTGAAGCGATTGAGCTTCCTCAGGCAGCATACAGTGGTAAGATGCATAGAAAATAAAAAAGGGAAAGACATTTTTGAAGACAGTTTAGGAGTTTAGGAGCTGGCCTCGCAGTCGGCACCTGGACCACATGTTGGTCTGGTGAACTGTGGAGAATCCATAACAACACGTCTGACCCAGATCAGAGTAAGGCTTTGTCAGAGATCACGAGAAGTCGTCTCCTGTCCCACAATCCTCTCTGGGTGAATGGAAGTGAAGTGACTGGCTCACACGAGGAGGGCTGATGTGTTGTTCAGCTGATGTGGGAGAGGACAGGGGGGAAAAGTAGAATAGTTTAGAACAACAAGAGCAGAAACACAACTAAGTGCAAAACAATAAAGCACAATTTGATCATAATAACTGAAGTATCATGTCATGCAATTCTTTCAATTCTTTTTGGTTCTTTATCCCTGCATGGTTTTGGTTGTTGCACCACTGGTATCCTTCATATTTTGTACACTATTAAGTTAGATAGGTAAACTCTGAATGTTAAAATAATGTTTCTTTTTTCTCTTGTTTTTCTTTCAGGTGCAAACCTTTACTGGATTATTGTAAAACCTTGATTCATTTTGAGTGTTATTCTGTGTGTGGAGTGATCATAGTACTGACACACTCCCATATCAAATATAGAATTATGTTGGGACCATTTCAAGTAAAAATAAAAATACCAAAAAATTGACAAAACAGTACCTCTGAGGTTTGTAAATGACAATACTGAGAGTTGTAAAGTGTCACACCTGATGTGCCTGTTTCCTCCCGGTCAGTGTGGAGGCTGGGGCAGTAAAGTGTAAACAACCTTGGAGGAATCTTTCGGCTTTTTATCACCACCATGTGGCAGGCTGTGGACCTGCACCTGTTCTGCACTGAACCAACATCAACAACAAACAGCAACCATATGAGTCTGTCTGGACATCTGACTCAGATTAAATCATAAAAACAGGTATTCATTTTAAACCAGAACCATTCAAATGTTTTTAACGTCCAAAGCTGGGATGAGAAATTTACTGTCCTCTTATAAACAGGAGAAGGTGTTGGATATCACAGAAAGACAGAGGAAAAGACAAGGAGTGGAAAGTGTAAGGATGAAACTAGAGAGAAGGTGACGACAGGAAGATAAAGAAGAAAGCAAGAGGGCCAGTGTAGTTGTAAAATAAAATATGTGACATGCAAGACATGAAACAGTAGATTGCTGCTGGTCAACAGTTCTGTAGGGAGACAGATGGTGAAGATGAGAGACAGAAAATGACACAATGCTGCCAAGTGGAAAAAACGGAAGAAGGAGAAAGATGGAAAGTGGAACAGACAGACACAGAGTGAGGGGTGAGAGAGTAAGATGGTGTCTACCTGGACAACTTGGAGCAGTGGACAGTGATGTAGTTGATGGCGGGACTGTGACTTTCAACTTCTGTGATTGGTGGAGCATCCTTCAGAGGAACGATGGCTGGGTGGGAGCTGTCACTCAAGTCCTCTGGCTCTTCCTGCACATACACACACACACACACCCACACACACACACACACACACACCCACACACACACACACACACACACACACATCAAAGATTCAGATAATTTGTAATATGTTGTGATTCTTTTCCAGAGTTACATAAGACTCTCAAATTGTACACTGACTTGCGTACCGGTATGTCGTACATCTTGCCCTTTCTCACTGGAAAGGTCTGTTGGGCTGACTCATAGAACATGGTGTCAGCTGTCACTGATGGATGCTGGGGTCACACACACACACACACACATACACACAGACACAAACACACAGACACACAGACAAAGAGTAAAGCTGAGGGTTGTTTTTAATTAACAGTCAACTGAGATTTGAGAAATTGCAATGGCACATTATTGGAATGATCCTGACTTTATTGTGGTGTGTTGCGTCATTTCAGTATTAGTATTAAAACAATGCTATTGAACTGTGAGCTGCAGTTTAAACAAAAACTGAGGAGGTTGAGTAAAATAAAAGAACAATAAGTACCATACCTTGTTTGCTTCTTCTCCTGTCTCCATGTCTACTCTGTGCATGTTCTTACTGTGAAGACACAGGGACGATATTATCAAACCATAACCAAGTGACGACTCCTTCCCCTTCCTCAAAAATAAAAAAATAAACCATGAAGCTGGCTGTTTGAAGATAAACCTCCTGCAAAAATACTATAAAATATCAAATAACTCGAAAATAAGACACCACATTATTAAACATTACACATCACACTAAACAGTTTTTTTAATTATGTGGAAGAGTACATATATAGCCCATCTAGCAGTTAGTAAACAGCAGTGTACTTCCTGTCACCTGATCATAATGGCCACTGTGAGAGTGATGAGTCCAGCAGACACGCCTACGGCTGACGCCAAGGCAATGACCTTAAGACGACCTGCAAGTGGGAGGATAACAAAGGTTATCAGCATGACTAGAAACAAGAAGAAAGGAGAGGGGACGAGGCATAACATGAGCTGAATAAAAAAATAGAAGTGCAGCAAGCTAATAAAAGAACAATACACATAAAAATAGAAACAGAGAAAGTGAGGAACGGCAAAAGAGCCGTGCATCATCTTGCCGGCGTCTAGACTTGAGACTTGGGTTTCCAGTTGCGATTTCCAAACTTGCACTTCTTCAGCTGTCTAGACCCAAATAGTAGTTTTCCACAACACCTCATCACCCCTTCCTCTCCCCTCATAGCGAGAGAGCTTTACATGACTCACCATGACTCATAGAAAAAACAGTCAGAAACCAGGAGACGATACGCAACGAAGACTAGGGCCCAGACCTCATGCTGCGAAAGTGACAGGGAGGCTTCATCACTCACCTTTTTAAACACAGAGAAACCTATCCAAACATCCCTTATGTTATAATCTCAGAGAAACTCTTGAAACCTTCTTTTGGTCATTGTCTGAGATAAGCAGAAACATATATGTAAAATGGTTGTTGGGGTGTTTCACTGAGCTTATCAGTGACACCTCAGCTCTTCCATTACACGTCTAAGAGTGACAATAGCGAGCACCGCAGCAAAGAGGAAAGTCGTGGCACAGCCCACTATAGTAAACCCAGGGGAGTGGAACTGTTGTCCGCAGAGATGAACCGCTAAAGGCCTTCAGACTAAGTATTTGATGTAACTCACCTTCACAATTCATGAAAATCACCATGCACAAAAATCCATTGTAACATTTGTTTTGTCTCAAAGGCTGCTGTGATGTTAAAGAGATCACAGCATGAAGCCTCGTCACTCTCCTTGCAAGTGTCAAACTTGCACTGTTAAGTTATACATTACATTTTCATAGAAATCGTTCAGAGTTTCGCTTCTTTCTACTACCAGCTGATATCAGTAATTTTGCATATAACCACTCCATTTCTGCATTTGCTTCTCTAGCTAGTATATATAAGAGTCTATAGCCTTTGTAGTGGCTCTGTGAGGCTGTATTTAGGCATAGTCATGCTAACATGCTGATGTTTAGCAGGTAAAGTGTTTATCATCTTCAACATGTTAGATTAGAGTGTCAGCATGCTAACATTTGCTAATTAGCACTAAACACATAGCACAGCTGAGACTCTTGAAACTATTTGGTCATAAACCAAAGTATTGGAGGAAAAGAAAAATTGACCTGATGATGATACTAAATGAAAAATTAAGGGATCACCAAAAGTATTACAAATTCATCCCAAGGGGGACATGCTTGTGTGTGCCAAATGTCATAGCAATCCAAAAAATAGCTTTAGAAACATTTCACTCAAGACCACAAATGTGAACCTCATGGTGATGCAAAAGGAAAAGTCAGAGGAATGTCTGTCATGAATGTCTGTTTAGAATTTCATAGCAATAGTTGTTGAGATATATCACTCTAGAACTGTACTAACAAACAAAAAAATGTCTTTGTATATTCTCAAAAGGAATAGAGAGGCAGGCAGCCTGAAAGACAAAGAAGAGTCCATGCATGAATCATTATGTACCTCTGACTCGTACGGTGAGGACAGGAGAGCTGTGGGCTCCGATTCGATTCTTGGCCTCACAGTAGTACTGACCGCTCTCTCCTGGGCCGACCTCTGAGAAGGTGAAGACAGGACCGAACTTGGTGCCCCACGCTGCACGGGGCACAGAAAGGGAGAAGATCCACTTACAGTTTCAGAGAGTGTTGGAGGATACAAGCCAGCAGACCGTGCAGAGGCACACAGAGTACGACACTGTACAGACTGCAAACATTTATCACACGTTATAGAGTTAGGTATTGATGATTTGTGTTAATGTTAACCTTGAGAGGAACCACATTTTTACGATGCTAACATTGTACAGAGCCCCCGTGCAGAGCTAAGCGGTGCCATGTGAAGTTGTCAACTGCTGGGTTGGCCTGGCTGCTGCAGGTCAAGGTCAAAGGTCGGCCAGCATCCACCACACTGGAGGGACGAGCCAGAACTGAGGTGTTCTTAGGAGGGTCTGGTGAGAGAGAAATGGAAATATAAATACAGAGGGTTAAGGAAAGTGTCGTCATGTAAATTATATTCTGCAAATGTAATACAACCACAATTTGAATCCAGAAAAAGAAAACAGGGGTATGAAGAAGGTTATGGATCGGAGATTCCATGGACCAGCTGTTTGGGGAGTTTGAGGGTCAAATCCTACGTTTAGGACTGGGATTTTTAGGACTGGGTCAAAGAGCAGGGGGTGAGTATTATATCAAACAGGCAAACCTCTCCCTAAAAAACATGATATCAGTCTGGAAGACTCCCACACATGTCATGCACACACAAACAACACGCCTACTACTTACAAAGTACAGTGAGTGCAGCAACAGGCGAGGTTTGGTATCCAAACCGGTTCCACGCTGTACAGTAGTACTGACCACCATGGTGAGCACGCACCAAGGGAAATGTCAGGTTCTGGAAGGTTCCTTTAGCCAACACCTGGTCACCTAGGATACGGTACCAAGCATACCTGCAGGAGGGAGGTTGGTGAAGATGATGATGATGATGATGATGATGAAAGTTATTTTTAGGACTGGGACTTTGGTCCTTAATATCCTTTCTTTAATAATTTAATTCTATAACACTGGATTTCATATAGATGAATATTTATCATTATTTTAATGGTTTTGTCCATATTGCCCAGTCCTTATTTACAATACCTTGTGAAAGTCTGACTTTAAAAAGTTTCAGACTGAGAGAAATTAGACGGAAAAAGAGAACACACACAAGAAGGCAATGGGACATGTAATAATTATGGTAATGATGAGAAAAACAGCAGAAACACTTGTAAGGACCATGATAAGAAAAACAGCATCATACACTCAGCTCAGCATTAAAATCATATATTACTTGGCAGTGGCTTGGTAAGGTAGAAAGCCTATTGATAAACCTGGAGGAGAAGTATTCGTCATACCTGCTGGCAGATGGGTAGGCATGGCTGTAGCAGCTCAGGTTTACATATGAGCCTTCTCTGATGTCACCCGGAGGACTTAGCAGCACTCGCGTGTTCTTTGGAGAGTCTAAAGAGAAAAACAGGAGCATCATGTGTGATTTTCATGTCTTTATTTGACATTCAGTCCCTTTAAGTGACCACCAGCTTCTCATAGAGTGGAGTGGAGGCAGCACTGGTGCCTACGAACCTGCTGTGTGGCTGATAAAGTCAACTAGTCACAAGCAGAAATGCGAGAGAGCTTTAAGATTTAGGAAGGAAAAACCTCCCATTGGAGCAACTGACTTTAGAAAAAACTGCAGATTCATTTTCTGTGGACTGATTGATCAGTTACTTGATGAATCACTTCAGCTCTACTTCATTTTGATGCATATTCTTAGAAACAAAAGTAAAGTAAAAGTAGGAAAAGTCAGCAGTTTAAATTTGTATCACTTCCTACTGAGTCCGTGTGATAGAATTTTCCCATCATGTCTAGAGTTTAAAATAGAGCTGTTGCATAAACAGTTTAACCCAGACTAACCTTTGGCAGATTTACACAACAGCAAAGGTCTTTTGCCCTCCAAATTACATTCTGATCCAAGAATGTTGTTTAGATTCTAAACTGTGCACGTGTTTGAAGGCAAAGACACCCCTGCCTGTGATAATAATGAAAACATACAACAACTTACATGTGACATTGAGTAGAAGTGGTTTGGAGCGGTCTGTTCCCAGTGAGTTACGTGCTACACAGAAGTACTCTCCTCTGTCTGTGTATTTGAGGTGGGAAAGGTGGAGCTGAGGGCTAAAACTGTCTGGGATGCTTCCACTGTCCATGTCTGGAGAGCAGACAAAGACACACGTGCAGATTAGTGCACACATAACATCCCATTATGAGAATAATCTAAATACTATGCATAAAAAGATTTACATATTTTACTTGAAAAAGAAAAGAAAACATTTGCCTGTAAATGTCCCGTAATTCTAGGGGAAACTTCAGCTGTTCATAAGTGGAAGGAAAACAATAAAAAAAGGAAGTCCAAGGAAAACTTGAACTTTCAACAAATCATTAAAGGACCTTCACGTGTTCAACTGCAGGACATCACGACACAGCCAGTGAATGTGTACTGAACAGTAAGTGTCATCATACCCTTTCTAATGCTAAACACAGCCCGGCAGCATGCTGTCCTGTACCTTTGAACCATGCAAAGCTCTCGATGGGCGGAGCTGCCTCACTACTGCAGGTCAGGGTGACCGACCCCCCCTCTGACATCGCCCCTTCTGGGAAGACTGCTATGGTGGTGGAGCGAGGACCGTCTGCAGGGGAAGAGAGTCAAAACGGGAGGGCGAGAAAGAGAGGAACGGAAGATATATGAGGAAGACATTGGGAGTGAAGATGACATTTACTATATGAAACTCATTTCAAATATTTAACATTTATCAAGGACAATAGCAGGTGCGTACACATTGAATTAAAAAGTTCTTGAAAAAATCTACCTTTCAAAGTTTTAGCTACTTGTGTTTCTGTGTTGTGTCCCAACAACATCAGAACAATACTAGCTCCGGGCGCACCCACGGAAAGCACGTTTAGATGTGAGCGGGTTTTGTGAAAACCTCGTTGTTGATTGAGATTACTCACGTCCCAGAGCGAGGGTTAGGGATGGTGACTGGACATTCTGTGGTGGGATTGGTCGACAGGCGTACGCGCCAGCATGCTGCTGGTCAAAGCGATTGATAATCATCCATTTCTCATAGGAGCCGAGGTTCAGTCCATTCCTGTGTGCAGAGCATATCATATCTACACTGTGACAGTATGCTCTTTATTCATTAACTATGATATCTGCTCTGAACCACTGTCTGGGTGACCAATAACACGCTCCCATGTACAATAACAAACCTGTACAGTGCAAGGCTCCTTCCTGGAGCAGCACATCCTCTTGCCTGGCAGCCTACAAACACAGTCTCTCCGAAGCCAAACATGTTGGCGGGCCTTGCTGGATGCACCTGGACCTGGAGGTCTGAAACGCACACGGACATTCACACATGCACAGAAACCATGGCTGCATGAGTCCAGCTGACTGAGCCAAAACCTCTTAGTCATAGCTGAGACAGCAGGTTTAGTTTGCATGAACCTGCCTGTTACATCGAGAGTGATGGTGTTAGGGGAAGTCCATCTGCCCAGTCTTTGGTCCGTCTCAAACCTGAAGTGGTACTGGCCCGCATCGCTCAGCTTCACACCCCGAATTTGGACTGAACAGCTGGAATAGCTGCCCCCGATGTAGCTGGAACCCATGATTCATTTGTTATATATTTATGCATTATTTCACACTTAGAGTACATCAGCTTTCAGAAACCACTGCATGTTTCTCTTACCGGGTACGTCCACGGTACGACAGGCTGATCTGGTTGGGATCAGTGTGGTGAGCGAACTCCCTGCGGCCTTCTGCGGACACACGGAACCACATGACCCGCTTCACAGTGTGACCTGTGAATTGAAAGAAAACCATAGCAAAACTCCATGTTCAAACTCATTCAAACTGTCACAGTTTTCCTCTTTAGTCCCTTCCACTTCTGCCTGCACCCTTCCCTGTCTCACTCCCTCACTCACAGCAGTAAGCCTGTGTATCCGAACCCTTATAAATAAATCACTGAACTGCATCAGCTCTGCCTCGGTCTTCTGGCTTTCGGACCTCTGCTTTGCACGCGACCCTCATGACAAAAACACATAAAAAAATGATAGTAACTAAGACAAAGAACACTGCACTGGTGATGATGAAGGCGAAGGAAAATAATGGCTTATAAAGCTTTAGGTTTTTGAGTTCACCCTAATTACTTGGAACTAGGACACATGTAGCACACACACCATGATAGATATTTGAAAATAAAAACTACATTTTTAAAAAAACAAAAATGAAATGACAACAAAAGAACCGGTTCTTATTGTGATTTGATACCTGATGGGTAGTCATAACGGCAGGGCAGAGTCACAGTTGTTCCTGCCCACACACAGATCTCCCTCCTAGAAAATGACACACTCCACCTGCTCTGGATTCCTGCAGCGACACGTTAAACGCACAGACATGCAAAAGTGTGAACAGCAAGAAACACAAATGCAGCAAGTGCATACGCATGTGCACAGTTAACAAGAAGCAAACAAAAAAGCACACACAACAACCAAACATTTGTTATGTTCCACCCAAAAATGTATGCAAAGCAGACCACGCTGATAGATGGAGAACTTCTCTACACTCAGCTGTCTTTTCACACTTTTCACCATTTGTTGTCATGTTTTCATCAAGGACCAGTTCAGAGCTCCAAAACAATAAGCATGCATATATACTGGCTGTCACACCAACACATTGCTTGACATAAAGAATAGGCAACCGCAGGTTTAGGGAGCACATACTTGAAGTTTGAAAGAAGTGTAAATTTCAAACGCCCACAAGTAAAAGTTTTCCTTCAGTGTGACTCCTCAGAGAAAAACCACAGCTCTAATCAGCTCAGAGAGTAACTCATAAAACTGAAGCAGTGAGAATGAGCCTTGGTGTGCAGCCGTAGTGTCATCCTGTGCTGCTAACTGCCTGCCTGGCTGACTACCTTGCACAAAAGGCAATCAATACTTATAAATAACCTGAGCGTAAAGGCAAGGGCACCTGGCTGCAGTACCTTATGTGCATAAAGGATCCAATAAGTCAGTCATTCATTTTTTACTGTTGTTTTACAGTATGTGTGACACATTTATGATATATCTGGAATAGAGTACAAATATCTGACAATTAAGTAGCCGGCCAGTGCATCTTTCATTCCCTCGGGTAATAAGAAAATACTTGTTCAGTTAAGTTTAACACCTCTTGATGAAAAAGAAGTTACAATTTCATGTGCGTTTTTGTGATTTTCTCTTACCTGGTAAAGCCGTAAGGATGGTGCCCAGAACTAACGCACCTGCCAACATCTCCGCTGACACGAGCTCTGTAATGTCACCGGAGACGGAGAAAAGCACAGGCGGACAGAGAGGTGAACAAAACATTTATCAGGATAAACACCATCCAGATGATTAAAGTACTCACCCCCTAAAGTATCTTCATTCACCTCAGTCAGTCAGACAGAATGGGGTTTGAGGGATGCGTGCGACCCAGACAGTGATGGAGGTGATTTTTAAAGGAACGAGACTTGCACGGTGATGAGAATTGGGCGGTAGGAGATGGGAGGAGGAGTGGAAGGGGCAGAGGGAGGAGGAGGAAGTAACTTCAGCTAACTTCCTATAGTCCATCTTTTGGACTTTCAACTGTTTCTATTTTCACCTTTTTTCACTTCTCCCTTGGAAACCATGTTTGAAGGTCAGTGATGTAATGAGTCTGCTGTCCCACTTTGTGTTTTTGTGAAAATGTGACATCAATGTGATACTTTGTCACTTTCACAACAGTCTCTTCTAACTGAATGTCATTAACCATACTAACGCTCAGCAAGTGTATTTCCATAACTTAGTATTCCTTTAAAGCAATGTTGGGCAGCATGGTGGTGCCTGGCAAGAGGGTTCTGGGTTTGAACCCGCCAGCTGGCTGGGGCTTATCTGTGTGGAGTTCCAGGGATAAGCGGATATAGATTATACCTGGATGTTGGATTAAAGCAATGTTCAAAAACAAAAAAGCTGTAAACACAACACTAACACACATATTGTAAGTAAATAACACATAGGTATTTTTTTTTGTCACCACTAACTTTTGAGAGAAATATTTGGGTCTTTAAATGCTAAATGCTCCACTAGTTAGTTGCTAATTTTGTCTGTTGTCTGTTCGTTGTTGAGCAGGCAATATACAATTGGCTTTTCAGAGCTTTTCTAGCTGAAAACTGCTGCCAGCTGTGACTGCAAAAGATGCTGATGAGCGCGGTGAGAGTGAATCAAATGAGTAAAGGTTTGGGACCGTAAAACCAAAACAATGAGCTGAAAGACACTAAAATGCTTCATGAAGCTGAGAGGAAGTGCAGCGACGACTGTGATAATTCTCTGAGCGTTCATCTCTATGAGCAACACCTTTCACATCACACATAGTTATTTGACCCAGCTGGTCATGTAAAAAATATTGATGAGTGCAGATTTAACAAAATATTCGCCCTGATCAATGAACATAGAGAATTTTCAGTACTCAAATTCACTGCACTGTAAAAGTAAGTCAGTCTTCACTTTATTCTGACCTTGTAACAATATTGGTGCAAACTTTGACCATCATGATTGACTGATTGTTAAAAAGGCAGGCATGTATGTTTAATTTGTGAAATGAATTCAGGCCTGTTGGCGTACATTAATATACATAAGTCAAGCAGACAGACTCGCCAACCCAGATGTCCTCTCATCCACTGCTCTAATTGAGAATTGTTGGCACAGAAAACTACCCACAACCAGACGTGGGGAGGTTCGAGACCTCTCAGTCAACTGTGTCCACTTAGCCTGATGAGTCTAAATGACTTAAACATTCTACCCTGCCACAACCTGGCCAATAGATGTCAGTTTAGCATCACGACTAGGCCAATTGGCTACTTACCCCAGCATTGACCCAGGAGTAATGATGATGTACAGTTTAACATTTCAGTCAATCTCTATTCAAAGGCATCCAAGTCAGGGAAAGAAGGGGGAGTTAATGTTAAGGTTTTAGAGATCATATCTTGATGGGCATCTGGAAATGAACACTGACATTTTAGTTATTGATTAAAAATGAAGGAGCGGGGGCAATTTAAGGGATCAATGCTGATGTTAGGCAACATGGATGTATATCCGATTGACATCCACCTAGATTTTATGATTCAAAAGCCTCTTTTTTGTTGGTCTGCTCATGAAAACATGAACACTAGTGATTTTAATGAGTATTAGGTTAATAGGTAAGACTCAAACTGTTTGATCATTTTTTTCTTTATTAGATAGGACAGCATAGATGTAGACAGGAACCAAGGGAAGTGAGAGGGGTATTACATGCAAGAGAGTTGAAACTGTGGACGTTGTGGTATAATGTGGTATGCGCTTAACCATTAGGCTATCAGGACGCCTGTATAGTGGGAAATCTGAACATGACTTTAATAAGGAACAGAAATTCTCTGGTTGGGAAAGTTACCTTCAAAATATAATCAAAATGAACAATATATTCCAGTTCACAGATTGCTAGGATGGATTATGGGTTGGGACCCAAAATGGGTCGCAGGCCCTCCTGTAGTGGGTCTCCACATAAGAACGCTCGTATGATTTAATGATCCTGGATACCCAGGGGGGAAAAAGTCATTTTGGTCCCTGGCTGAAAAATTTTAAGAACCTTCCCCCTCAAAATACTGTCTGTATTATGTTGAATAAGAAGAGTGGTGGGCTTTGAGCTTAACCTGTAACCACAGAATGACTTCAAAAGGATCACGGCACACTAATAGGTCAAAGCCTGATGTAATCTTAATCGAAAACAGACCGGACTAAACGAATGAAGAGAAACAGATGGATGGCGCTAGATTAAGTGTGACTGACCACAAACAGAGAGAAAGAGGGTGAGAGAGGGAGGAATGAGAAAGTTTGAAGGGGAAGGTAGGAGAAAGGGGGAAACAGAGACAAAAACATGATGAGGTAAGGTTGCTAAGGAGGAAAGAATGAAACGACAGACAGGAGATGAAGAATGAGAGGCAGAGGAAGTTGAGAGGGAAAAGGAGGAAGAAGAGGAGAAAGGTTTAAAAGAAGATAAGTGTTTGGTTTCTCAGAGGAGAGCGAAAGAGGAAGAGAATTGGAAAAAAGTGTGAGAGGCAGCAATAGACAAATATATGACAATGTAGCCAACCCGTACGGTAGGGAAGGTATCCATCCACTGACCGCAGCTCCAGGCCAGATGAAGTGTGACCGTCTGGTGGTCAGACTGGACCTGAAGATTTTCCGCTGTTGCAAAACACTTCCTGCCTGCTGTTTTCATGTAATGTGACCACTCACAGTTTGCTCCCCTGCCATACTTTAAGCTGTACAATATGTTATTTCTATGTTATGCCCACAGATTAGACTCATGGCTCTCCAGGCCCTCCAGCCTTGGAAGGACTCCGCGTAAGCAAATCATGATTGGACTGTCCAACATGTGTTAGTCTTCAAATTGAGTGGTGCTCTCCACGGGGGAAGTCTGGGCAAGAATGACGATGATCAGAGCTACAATCATATCTGACAAGGTGATAGGTTGTTCCTGTGCTGTCCTTTAGGAGCTCTATATGATGACTTGATGAGCGGGATTCTTGCCAGGAGAATCATTGAACCAATGGGGAATTAAAAAAGAGAAATAAAAAGAAAGTGTGAGAGAGAAAGGAGTTTCTTCTTTGTTATACAGATACAGCTTATCAATAAAACACACAGTATTTAGCCACTTAGACAGTTGACTTTCCATAAATAAGCCAAACCAAACACTTGATGATTTTTTTTAAACTCCTAAATCTTTGAAACCTATTGGAGCTCTATTAAATCTGCCCTGGTTTTTGCTCATTCCTGTCCCATTCACAAACTCTGCTGCAGGGTCGTATTTCTGCTCCTTGTCTGCCAGAGACCTGTCTGTGGCTGCTGTGGTATTCCACGCTGAATGAGTCATGTCTGGTGGTAATTATGGGCATGCGCTTGCCTCCCCCCTCCCCCTCGCCTCTCACCCCGTCTAGTGGCAGCAGACAAAATTACATCTTTATTTGAGCCTCGTCCAACAGAGCAGACTAAGATCGGGTTCTCAGTTAACCAGGCAGATGAGTTGAGGACACCATTTTGGTTAGTGGTGTAAGACTACACTGCTATTCTAACTGTATGTTGGGTTGATTAATACTATTTTCTTGTTTAAAAACTAAAGCTGATACACCTGATTTTAAGGGTGCATTTGGATATCAAGTAGAGAGTCAATTTGAGGATTTGATGCTGCTATTGAGGCCAAAACAAGAGAAAGCGGTGTACGTTTAACTCTGAAAATCTACTTAAATCTATTTAATCCTTAAAGCTTTAAACCAATACTAACTGAGGTGTTTGGTGGTCAAAGACTAGCAGGTGTATGTCTGCATCAAAGATGGTACATAAAGATGGACGACGCATCTTTCCAAAACTATTCCTTTAATATTTAATTATGATGACAATCTTTACCTACTTTTAACCAAGTGTTTTATTTGCCTAACCATAGCCCCATATTGTAACATTGGCAGTGAACATATACAATGTTGATATTATGCTATCAATTTTTGGGGGGGGGAAATCACCAAATTTCAACATTGTGTTTGTTGAGTCGTTCTAGTCAACTGCAAGAAAATACATTTTGAGACCAGGTGTTTCATCAGAAAGGGTTAATACATCCACAGACAGCAGAGTGCACACACACACACACACACACACACAAATAAATCTGTTGAGGACGTGAGGAAAAGAAGAGCACACCTTGTTCACTTGTCTTGTCCAGATTTTTCCAGCTGCGAATCTTGATCTCAGTCTTCAGTGGCACAAACGTTCTACTGAGAGCCAAGTGACTCTCTGTCGGTCTCTCTTTAAATATTTCTTGTGTTTTCAAATATGAGTAAAAGCCATTTCCTGGTTGAGACTGAGAGAGAACATGTGTGTCTTCTGTATGTGTATGAGTCTGTGTGTGTGTGTGTGTGTGTGTGTGTGTGTTTTCTGTGTCTGTGATGGTTTTACCATGTGCAGAGTCCCTGTATGGGACTGAATGAAGTCGGATATGAAGGAAACTGTCAGGTCTGGGCTACTGTCGGAAACCCTCCTTCTATTACCTCCTCCACCTCTTCCTCTTCATCCTAAATTTTACATCTGAAGATTATGTCCAGATTATATATATTGTTAGGGGTATGTTATATATAATTTTAAAGTTGCAATGTATCATGCCAGCTGGTTTTGGCTCCATACCCCAGTGACCCTCACTGATAAGCGGTTATAGCCAAAGAGGGATGGAAGAGTGTAGTAGTAAGGCTTTACAGTATTAGGAAGCTCAGCGACAACAAACCTCATTGAACCCTGTAACTAAATAAAGTCAATCCACGAGACCCAACAACATTGGCACAGTCTGATTAGTACAATATTAATCATAATATCTATTGGGTTTTTTGTGAAAGTATGAGCTTTGTCTGCAGAATCAGGGATATAAAAAAGTGATGATTTACCTTTGAAGTTACAGACATCTCCAGTTTTGCAGATGTTGCTGAAAGATAAATAAAGGATGAAGGAAATGATTTGCAATGCTGCGATTTCTCAACGGGGATCAAAACAAACTGGTCTTGAATACATTTACTATTGTTGGACAGGTTAAAATACAGAAAACTGTTAAAAGAATCAGTCTTCCTGTCACTAGGCCTGCTAAAGAACACTTCTGCTGAAGAAAGATTCCTCAACAAAGTAGCCAGTGAGCAAAAGGTTGTAATAAATGTCATGGAAAAAAAGCCTTTTTTGTTGACTGACTTTTTAGCTATTTTATTTACATTCCTCATTTGAACCAACATTGCCAAACACATGCACTAAATGCTTCAGTAACTATTCTCAGTTTTATTTGTTGGCAAGTTTATTTTCTGAGGAATGCTGTCAACACTTTACATGATACATTATCACTACCACGCGACAAACAGCTATTTAACTGTCTCCCTTTGATAATCCCTGCTTGTCTTGTGAAGTCTGAAACAAGGTTTTGATGATAACTGTAGTAACAGTGTAAATTGTGTTAGCTTCCATTTCTTTGTTGAGATTGTGTCAAATAAGAGTAGACTCCACTCTGTGGTAACCTCTGTGGTAACCTTCACCGGACTGTTAAATATTTTGGGGGAAAAAAATGATTTTAAATGTATTTACATGTAGCTCTTCATACTGTCAGAGAGGTCAAAACAATGCAGTCTTTTGATGTGGAAGACCAAAATGTCTAAAAATATACTACAAACCTTGGGGTAGTACAGAGGGGCAGCAGTCAGATTTGGATGGTATCCAGTCCCACCCTGGCAGCCTTCTGGCTACACCCATGCTTTCACATCGTCCACATGGAACAAGCTCAGTCCAGGACTTTCCTGCAATCCCAACCCTAATCCTAACCTTAACCCAAACCCTATAATTAGTTTTTTGGAGAGAAACAAGTCATTTTCTGGTAATTGACTGCAAGTAGAGTTTAAATGGTCACAGACACACACACACACGCGCACACACACACGGTTACTCATGTACACAGTGGTCGTGCAGCTGCGGCGTGTGTGATAATGAGACAATCTTCATCTGGACTGTGTTATATCATCTACCTGGAAACGATCCACAGCTCTAAAATAGGAGTGTTTGCTCCCGGTCAGCTGCAGCATGATGTCATCCAATATAATTCCTACAATCAAGGAAAAAAAAAGAAGATATTTGATGACATGTAAATGTGCAAAGAACAGCGGTTTTCTGTAAATGTGAGATTCTTGTGGCGCAGACTAATTCGGAGGTCTGTCTGCAGCTAATGTTTGTCTAAACAGAGTTTTGCCATAAACATAAAAACTTGTTGCCTGAGCCCTTGCACCTGTCTCTTATTTTCTCAAGTGGTTGGAGACCTAAACAATACTTAATATACATGAAAGCTGTTCCTCAGTCCAGTATTTCACAGGGTCTTCCAGGTGCTGCACTTTTCTAATGAGTTTCACTGAGCTACTGACTTCATAGCACTCACTATGTGTCCCCACTTGCTGTGGCTCCACATCTGGACAGGGACATTTTACAGTACATTTACAGTTTTACAGTAGAACCATATGCAGACAAAATACTTACATTTGCACACATCAGTAAAGAGTTTATGATAGACTTCCATTTCCATATATCCGCCACTTATCTCATATTTTTTTTGATTGTCTAATTGGGAAACTGCTGGTTTGCAGGTTTGAAAGTCAGAATAATGAGGTTCTTCGTCACTTGCTCTGGACGAGATGATGTGAATATATATGAATGTGAGCATGACCGTGTCACTCGCGCCTTAAAAGAGCCCCAGATTGGCCAGGTCTGGTCTGTTTCCAGAGAAATTGCTTTATTAAAGACTGCATCTGTGTGTGTGTGTGTGTGTGTGTGTGTGTGTGTGTGTGTGTGTGTGTGTGTGCGCGCATGTGGTTTACTAGCTAGCTGTGGTGGTTCTCGGGGGACAGCCCTCTCCAGCTGCTTCTTTACAAGACTATAACATCAAACACGCACATACACACTTAACACAAAGGTTTGACTTCACACATCTTTCACTTCAATCCTCAGCCTCCCTTAACAAGTTCATCAAATGAACTCTTCGCCTCACTTCTTCCATTCTCCATACACCGCTGATCTTTACTCTCACACCTCCTGCGGAGTCTCTCCGTTCTTTTGAAACACAATAAAATGTATACACAGTACACGAATTGTTAACTAAATGGCTGTCTTCCTGTGAAATATATGGTCTGTATGGTTCAATAGTGCAGTGTAGATGGTTGGATAAGCAAGACAAAAACATCCCTTCAGTCTCAGCTCAACAGGTGTAACTCTGTAGGTGAGCCTGACCTTTGACCTACTAGAGCAGTACAAGCAAAAAGCATCTCGTCAACCACCCCACCCCAGCCCCACCCAATAATTGAAGTGATACTTTTAAAGAAGGATTGTTTTTCACTCTTCAAGGTCTGGTCTGTGAAAGTTGCTTCACTGCTGCACCACAGTAGTACAGTCATAAAATGCAGTATGAAGTATGAAATGTTTGGACTTGACCTGACAATAAAACTGCTTTTGCACTTTTATATTTATTTTTATTACACCTTCACTTTAGCTGTTCCAAAGTAAAACCTTTGGAGAAAATTGGATCTTTAAAAGATGTCTGAAAACTAGTGCACTGGAAATCTGTCTGTATTGACAAAGAGATTTAGCTTGTTATTAGATGAGTACATTCACTTGGTCAGCAATACCAGCGTGTATCTAGTACACACGGCAAAAGTATAAAACTCATACCTGGTACAAGTGGAGCCTTAAAGGTGTTACCTTGTATGTGTTTGTGCTTGGACATTAGTATTAATTCAGATTATTGTTAAATCACTTTGCAGTTTTAAAAAAGTGTGCTGTGACTGAATAGTGTTAAGTGTCTGAATATGTTAAAACATGTAACGTTGCAACTGCTTGAAACATTTTAATTTTAACATCAAGAGTTAACATGAGTTGACCTCTGTATAACAGCACATGGATTAATATTTAGGAATGTTCAGGCTCTGATCACTAAAAAACAACAGGCAAATGAATCCTTCGCTGCTCTAGGAGACGATTTGTGTTTTCTTTTAAATGAATAGTTTGATATTTTGGGAAATACACTTGTTTACGTTATTGACCAGAGTTAGATGAGAAGGTCAACACCATGCTCATGTCTGTCTGTTAAATTCCAGGGTAGTGTCTGATGGTTGCCTAGCAACCTCACTGTGACAACAAATCTTGAGGAAGTCACTGCTGCGGGCAAAGAAATAGTCCGGCACACTATTCACACATATAACATGTTAATTAATGAGCTTTAGACATGCTTGAAGGTCGATTTTGTTACCTTTGAGGAGAGCCAGGCTAGCTGTTTCCCTGTTTCCAGTCTTTATGCTAAACTAAGCTAACTGTGCTGGGGCTAGATGCAGATTTAGAGCCATGAGAGATGTATTGATAAGCCTATTTCTCAAAATGTTGAACTACTCCTTTAAGCTTCATTTAAATTTTTAATATTAATATTAACTATTTACAGGATTATAATTGGGAGAAACAATTTGTCAACAGGACTCTCTTCTCTATTGGTGACCCACTTTGGGATTTCAGCAGGTGTATTTTAACATACAAACCTCGCCCAAATGTCAAAACACGCATATAGGTTCAAGCAAGCAGATGGATGGATGTTTTCTGTTTCTGTCTCCCATTTACTGCACGACACTATCAATATTTTTCAGACTTGGAGGCAACTGTCTGCCAGCAGGCTCTTTACCACCTCCTACCCCAGTTTCTTTCTGTCACGCTCTCTGCTCCCCTCTTTTTGTTTCTCTCTCTCCGTCAGTGATGTGAGCTCCCTGGCATTTGAGGCAGCCAGTCATTACAACATGGAACATAGTGGAGCCAACCAGAGCCTTAAGACTTTGGAAAACCATAGAGTTAACCATTTTATTTAGTGTTACCTTTTAAATGATGTCCATTTATTAGGACTGACCTTGTTAACATAAGTTATTTGCTTTACAACAATTGACCAGATTGTTGATTAAAGGTTTAGACACTAAAAACGGAAGTGCATTCAAGTAACTTTTGTGTTTGTCTATGTGAGTTCAATCTGCCCTCTGGAAATTAGTTCATTCACGCAGCGAGGTTACAATAGAGCAGGACAGCCTCTCTAAGCTCATATAACCAGTCGGGGGAAAACACATAGGTCTGGGGGAAAAACACGAGTGGTGGGCAGAGATGCTGGCAGATGGAGGGAAGAAGTTAAGGTGATTGGGTGAGTTTAAGAGAAAGTTATAAATGCAGAGCGAGAGGTGAACTGGTGAGTGAGTCAGGTGGTCGGACTTGTTCCTGCCACCTCATTAGCGGTGATGACATCACAGCTGATTGCTCTTTTAGTCTGCTACTAGCGCTCCGCCACTCCTCTGTTACAGGAGAGGCAGAGCAGCTACTGGCCAGAGTCTTTAACGGCAGAGTCTGGGGAGCTGCTTTTATGTCGTCAATAACTCAGAGCGAGTAAAAAGGAGGCTGGATTTGCTCTGATTTCAGAAGCCTTTTTTGAGCTGAGTGATTTTGAGCAGCTCAGATTTTTTAATATTAGTTACTCCCCATCATAGGCCAGCTGCAGCTGTCTGTAGTGCACTGATTTAGTTGTAACAAAGCCTTTAGCAGTTCCCCTTGAGGACATGGCTCACGATAATGTCTATAGAGAGCTTTCAAAATGGTTTATACTGCTAACAAAGCAAATATCTCACAAGTGACCAGCAGTGCTTTCAAACTGGCAACTCCAGCGAATCCCAGTACCTTTGTTTAGTGTCTCTCCATTCATTTTCTGTGTCCAACATTCATTTAACAGGAAACAGAGGCCTAATAGTCACTGGAAGAGAGTTTTAAGTTCTGCTCAGGGTCTGATTGGCTGCATAAAAGCGAATGGTGTCTTGACATTTTTCCTTTTTATATCCATTGATGTAAAGCAGACCTTTCACATACACTGGAATAAAATGCAGAGGGTAACAAGAGTGTGAAGAGTGGTCTGGCTATGTAACTGAGTACTCTTTTCACATAATTAACATAACTTACTGTGAGATACACATGAGATGTAGCACTAAATTCGATACAGAATTATCACCAATTCAGGCTTGGATATCTAAGAAAAATACAACATCTAAAGGAGGATTTATATTTGTGCGTTAAGGCATTGTGGTGTAGTTGTGGAGCCTACGCACGCAAGCGCCATACTGTAGCTACGCTATAGGCTGCACCATAGCTAATATGCACCTCCTCAAAAATAACTACATGTTGGGGCTATGATGGCTACGGTACCATACCATGTGGAGGCTGCAAGAGCTGTGATTGGTTAGCTGTGGCTGTTTATATGGTGTATAATAACCAGTTATTATATATTATTATCATTAAAGGAGTGATGACATTTCATTTCATTGTAACCCCTGACATGATTTTGTACACTTAAAAAGCTGACTACAGTGACATTGAAAAATACTTTATAAAGTGATAAAATGCTTTGGCATATTGTTGCTTCAGCACATCCAAACGTCATGGGGAAACAGACTGCTGGTTAACCATATTAGCTTTGTGTTAGCTGTTCTGCTGATTTGGACTGAGTGAGAAATGCTGTGTACTGGCGGTGAGCTGGCCTTGAGCAGTGCACTTCACCCTCAGTTGCCCCAGTGGAGCAGGTGAGTGGCCAGAATGTGTGTAATTGTGTTGTCCTGAATCAGGGAGCATCTGCGACCAAAACCCTCTGAGGTTAAACAGCGACTCAGACACGCTGCAGTAGAAAAGAAGCAAATTACAAATGAACGCCAGATAATGGATTGGAAACAGACTTCCATTCCTCAAAGTTTCTTTTATTGCCCCAGCGTGTTCACAAATACTGCAAGATTCAAACAAACTAGGAGAGACACCCCTCATGCAGCGGGGCTAAGATGTGTGACGACAGCCTTCGGACGCAGTCAGACAAACGAGATAAAAGTCACACAGACTTTAATTTCCCAGCATTTGTTTCATTGTTTTACAGCATTCTGAGGGAAGTCGAATCAAACAATAGCTTTTTTACTATGTGTTTGAACCCAGTGCACCGCGAGCGTGTTTGTGAGAAACTATCATAAAACGGGATATGAACGGAAAAAACTGCCTGAAAAAGAAAAAAAAAAAGAGAAAGAGCAAGCACGGTTTCAACTGATGTCTTCCAGTTGTGTGACCTCTCTTTCCTTCTCCGTCTTTTTTTTTTTTTTTTTTCTGTCTCTCTGCCTCACTCGATTTAATAAGGCCAGCTGTAGAGTCTGGCTCTCTTGGGAAATGCAAGTAGAGTGTGGCTGGAGCTGAGGCTGAAATTGGGGCTGGTGGGGGCTGGCGGGGGCTGGTGGGGTGGCAAGTTGGGGGGCGAGCACTTCCGACCATTTTCCCCATGCAATACACCATGCAGTCTGGAGCGTTGGCAGGCCGCCGCCAACTCTCTCCCCGTCCTCTTCTTTCCCTCCCTCCTTCATTTCCTTCCTTTTCCATCCTACTTTTCTTCCTCTGTCTCACAGCCACCTCATCCGTCTCCTCACCCCCCCCCCGGCTTTCAACCATACCACCTTTTTGTTTCCCTTTTCCCATTCTTCTTCCTGCTGCCCTTCTCTCTGTGCTCACTGCCATGGAAAGCAGACAATTACTTTTGGTAACGGCCCACTCCAGACGTCTGCTCAGAGGCACCATAACAAGTCTAGAAACTCTTCCCTTCAGTCCTCCTTCTATCACTTTCAGCGTGGGCTAAAAACGGCCGTCCAAGGACTACGATAAATAGCTTGGATCCTTGGAGTCTCTCTCCCCCTCTAGACGCCTGCTCTGTGGTACCGTATAGGGTCCAGACCTGCTTCCGAGTTTTGACAGGTCCCTGACCCAAGCCAGAGCGGTTCAGCTGGGTTGGGACCGTGCGTGTGTGTGTGCGTGTGTGTGTGTGTGTGTGTGTGTGTGTGTGTGTGTGTGTGTGTGTGTGTGTGCGCGTTTGTGTGTGTGTGTGTGTGTGTGTGTGTGTGAGTGTGAGCGAGGTTGGTGGGTGTTTTTCATCAGACTAATGAATAATACGTCTGAGCTGAGAGAAGAGTATCAAGCGAGAGGAGAAGAGGAGGAGAAAGCAGTGGGGAGGAGGGGTAATGACTATCAGATGGTGTTCTACTACTGTGCTGCTGCTGCTGCTGCTGCTGCTGCTGCTGTGTCCTTAAAGGAGAACACCACTCAATTTAAAAATTCACATATGTGATTATTATTCTCTGGAACTGTGGAACCACCATCTCGGGAATAACAACTCTCCCTAAAGTAGAAAAGAGTGACTTGAGTCTAATGTGTAATTGTCTTCTGAAACCTGGACCAAGAGCAGTCTAAATCCCAATGGGCTCATTTTGTCTTTTGTCTCTGTGTTGGAAAGGTTACTTTAAAGCAGTTATAATTTGATATTTTTAGAATATTATCAAATGACAATGTGACAATGTGAAAAGAGGCGGCTCGTATGATGACCCCACAGGGAAGTATCACGTGAATCTGCAGCTCTGCTAGCTTTACGGACCTTTATAAAGAGTTTTAGATTATTGTTTAGCTGTCTGGCCTGCAACTGTACTGTTTTGGTTCACGCTCACCAATCTTGCGGCTTTTTTTTTTCAGCTGCAGCAGGCAGCCGTTTTCTACAGACCCACTGTCCACTGCCTCTGCTGACAAAGAGAGATGAAGTTAGCGAGTAGCTGGTGAACACAGAGGAGCATTTAGTTGCTAAAGAGACAGATATATATATATATTGGCCAGGTGGCGCGAAACAGGACTCCAAATGAATATTAATGTTGCTCGGTATCTGGCGGATGTGTAAATAAGCAACTGCTTTCTGACAAGTTCGCCACATAAACCTAAAGGTCGTACACAGCTGTGGTTCACCCACACAGGTGTTTTCACTTAATCTCACTAATTAGGCCTCTTCTGATGACTTTGTTTGTGTGTACAGACTGCGCTTGATTGACAGCTCTCTCAGCATGGTATTCGCTTCGTTGCCCCAGTGAGGTAAGTTACACTTCCATCATTCTTACTGGTTGATGAAGTTCGGTGACCTCACACCATTTCCAGCATGGCTCCACCCAACTTCAACCTGAGCAGAAATCTAACTAGCCCAGATAACCAATTACATGGAAACGCCTGCATGAGTGAGCAGCGAATTTTAAAAAGGTGATTATATGTCAGTGGTGTGTTCGTAGTGGCTAACAAGATCTGTTAATGTAAGCTTAAAAAAATGTAACCAATTACTCAGTACTCACTGAATAGGTTTTGTACATTGTAAATCCATCTATATTTAATGTAATTTTAAGTACAGCTGCATCCTTTCTCAAATAACCTTTATTTAAAATGATTATGTAGAATCCAGAGTCTGTGTTTGAACATAGGTCAACACTTTTTTACGTAGTTTTATGTAAATGTCACCATTACTGTGCTGTAATGTAGCTATTTCCTTTTCATACAACATTCTTCTGGCCACGTGTGATTATGAAACTACTTACAGTCTATATTATACCCAGTCAAATGTTTTCTGGCCTGCGGGCAACAATTCAGAGAGAAATGGATACTGTGTTAGACCAGCCACACACTGCTGGGAGATGCAAATCAGAGGAAGATCATGTTAATGCATGTAATGACGGACCACAGTGAGTGAAGCTGGTTTGGAAATATAGTGGAGTATAGTGGGCAGTCACATATATACTGTATACAGTCAATTTAAACACAAGTTTGGTTGTGGATCTTCTTTCTTTTGCCATTTTTGCCAAGACAATATTTTAGGTACACCTAAATATAGTATATTATAATATATATCATCTCTAAACTTTCATAGAGCTGAACAAAAGGTAGCACAAAACTGATCCATTCAGCTGTGATTAAGTCTTTTAACTCTCTACACTCATCAGACGAGGTCTCAGAAGTTTTTGCTAAATTTGAACAATTTCAAGATCTGCACTGATTTTGTCAGTTAAAAAGAACACGTTAAAAGCATGATCACAACCTGAGTATTCTGACTATTATACTTTGAAACAGATCCAAAAGGCAATCCGACCCAAACCCCACTGTTTACCACATGTTTCCATGAGCTTCGGGACTTCATTGCAATGATGGTTCTCGAGACAAAGTTTGTTTTCGGTCAAGTTAACTTTCAACCTTTGTTATTTCGAAAAATAGATAGTCATCGATAGACATAGATAGGACATACCATAGAGACTGTTGAACCTGGGTCACTAGCTGAGGTGAAGCCCAGGTTTGGGAATCTGATCTACAGTAAAGGTCACTGCAGAGGACCAGGGGCACCGGTTGCATGAATGGCAGGGCGCGTTCACGAGTGACATGATGCTACGTAGATCCAGTCTGCGTCTCATATGTTCCGAGTTGACAGCCAGGCGACTGTTTTCAAACACATTTGATATCCAGTGACCGGATGTATCCAATGAGAACTGGAGGAGAGTGGGAAAAGCACAAGCTATAAAACTGAAGGCTGCTTTCTTGCTCGTTTCCGTTACATTCTTGGTCCATACGAGTTTTGCAATTGTTGTTGTTCACTGCCAGTGGAGGAAATTTATTGTGAATTTGCATTTCCAGAATGCGCAAAAACTAGACTCCCGCACACATCGACCATCTGTTCTGCATGCAGCAGGGCAGCACAAGCAAATGTTGCCTAGACTGAATGCCCCTTTAGGGGAGATCACTGAGCGCCAATCCTTGATGCACTTTTAAGTGTTTGTGTTTAGACGGTGTTTGATCCCCACCTATAGCATAGCCATCGGTCTGCTTCCTCCATCCTGACTGTTTCAAGCGCTTCCTGTATGTGCTGTAACCCACCACTGCAACCAGCACTGGCCTCAGTTCATATAGTCAATACCACAGCATAAACACTACGGCTGTGATTGAAGGGTAGAGATAGACGCAGAGGGGAGGGAAGGAGAGAGAAATATGGACAGAAGAGGAGAAAAGACAGAGAAATAAAGAGAGAGAGTGATGAATGCTTACTGTAACGTGTAACTCTGACAGATTATTCATCGTGCTATTAGTTTTCAGCAGCAGCTTACGGTTGCCAATCTACACAAAAGAGGCATACCGGCGATAGTGGCTGGGTTTAGAGTTAAGTAATGTACTACTGAGGATTATAGACTTCATAGTTGAGTTTTACATAGGTTGTCAACCTTTAACCACTGCACGGTTGAAGCAGGAAACAAAATTTAAAGGTCAGTCAGTTCCTTGGAAATAGGAGAAAAATTAGACTTAAAGCAGCAAATGCAGATTAGAGTCCAAAGTGCTAGAACACCTCTACACCTTATACACATGGTTAATTTGTATCTGTATAGCTTGATAGATAGATCTCTTTCATCCTGTTCTGTCTTTCATTATTATTCTCCCACTTGTGTGTTTATTCCCTCCTCTGCATTTTCTCCCTTTGCTGTCTCTTCTCATCTTTCCGAGGAAGACAGATTGTTAAAGGGAGTGCAAGTGAGTAAAGTAGCAGCTCCCTACAAACCCCTGAGCCACCCCTTCATCATCAAAACACTCCGCCCAAAAATCTGAATCCCTTAAGGGCAAACTGCTCGCAGGCCTGCCATCGTCTCAGCATGTACAGATAAAAGGCTAAATAAACCCAGTTCCCGGTTTAAACCGCGAGCCCAGCCTGGACCGCTCCGCGCTGCGGCTTCCATCCTCCCAGCCTGCTGTCCAGGGACAAACACAGCACAGACGGGGAAGTTGAGGGAAGGAAAGAAGACACAGGGAGAAAGGCAAACTCTTACTTCACCACTCAAGCTTCTCAGCTTCTTGCTGTCAAGAATGTGGTTGAACAAAACGTCCGTTTTTGCAAACCCAAGTCTCAGTCCTACATCTTGCTGGTAGCCTGCTCTTTTATGGAAGTATATGGATGACAAAAGATTTGAGAGAGCGCAAAACAAGTTTGTTAACCGCCAGATGGAGACAGAGCAATATTTTTTGTCCGTATTATCTTAAAATTCTTTGTTGGCAAATTATCTAGTTTTTAAGCCACTGTGGTAGAGTCATTTTAAGATTTAAAAGTAGTTACAAGCTATATCTCATAATGGCCTTGTTAGCGTCATCTTAACTTCTATTTCTTCTGTGATTTTCTATACCAGACACAGGGTTTTCTTATTTCTTCTTTTCCCGTTTTTTTAAATTTTAAAGTAAATTATTAGAACCTTCATAAGAAAAACCTCTTCTGTTTCAACTCCATGTGGGATTCCAAAAATGAATGGTTCAAACGAAAATGTATTATGATAAAATTATTATGGCTATATTCAGAATTACATCGTTATCAGAATGGGCGTGGCTCCAATCCGACACACCGGTACGAATAAAGTAGTCGACAGTAAAGAGATTAATTGGATCGCTAGAATTTGGCTGAACTTCAATCTACAGTGCAGATCCACACACCCACAATAATTTAAATTATAGCCTACATGATAAGACACTAAGAACAGAGGAGAAAAATATTCAAAAGATTTTTTCTTTGTCCAGACTTCAAACCTTGCACACGACATGACCCTGACGTCCGCATGTGGCTGTGTCCTGTTGCAGCTTGCTAATCAAGAACTATTAACAAGTGACCTCTTGAGAGTCTTGAGAAAACTGAGAGAGCAGACACATGACTGGGATTGCACGCTCAAACCTGATTCTGCTCTTACAAATTTGTTTTGTGCTCTCTCAAGTCTTTTGTCATCATTGTACTTCCATACTCTGTCAGATAAGTGGAAAAAGAACAAGTCACCCAGCATGGAAAAAACAGCAAAATTCGAGGACATTAGTTTGATGAGTTTGCTTTTTTCTTTGCAGAATTGATCCATGTCAAAACCTGAAAGCAAATTATTACAGAAGATTGTGAAATTGTATGAAATAATCTGATCAAGCACTTTGCTACGTGAATATTTGGCTCTGAGAAAGTAAAATAACTTTAAGTTCACAGAGTTTGGCATGTCTTGGCAGCAGCATTATAAAAAAGCACACTTAACAGATTTAGAATTGATATTTGATCGCACCGTCCAAGATCATGGATTTATTACTCCTGTCATGATGACAACATTCGTCTCTGTTTCATTTCCATTTTAAGTCACCATCCAAGAAACTGAATATGTATACAGTATTCATATTGATAGGAATGTGTGTTTCAGAGACCTCTGTGGTCTCTAAGGTCACCAAACCCACCCAACAAATGAGGGTGATGCAGGTTCTGTTTTAGGGTGGATTTCCCCTGAAACACACCAGCCTGCAGCCAAAACAAACTCCCGCTGATGGTTTGCCTCTTGCCTCCGGTCTCCCTGGCCTGCTTCTAGACAGCAGCCGAGGGACCCTCACTGCTCAGGAGGTGGAGCAGAGGAGTCCTCCAGCCCTCCCACCGGCTATAAGACCAGATGCAGACGGAAACACTCAGAGAGCAGGCACACGTGGAGCAAAGAGGCAGAGAGAGAGAAGGACGTGAAGAGAGGCTGAGCGAGAGAGACCAATAGAGAGCCAGAGAGTCAAACTTCTGCTGCAGACTGGGAGTAGTTTTTGCTATTGGGATTGAAACAGACAAATATAGAAACAAAGGACCAAGAAAGAGGTTCAGAGAAAAAAAGAGGACAAATCAACAGCCATTTGACTCCAACATGCTATTTTAAATTTGGCTGTCATCCACAGGATTAACTGAAAGAAGAACTGACCTTTGGGATGTGAAGTGTTTTTGTGTAAACCGAGAGAGAAAGACTAGAGGACCTGGAACCTGCAGCCACCTGTGACCCAGCAGCTCTGACGTCAAGTTGCTCTTGAGCACTTACTAAGAATCAACTTGCTGATCTTTTAAACAAAGCCTAACTCAGCACCATAAGGGCTACATCCGACGCACCTGCTTTAACACATTTGGTAAAAAAGAGAAGTCAGTGGTAAAGAAACAATTGAAGGGGTGGACTCCTTCAGTCAGCAGCATAAACAGAAAAGTTGCTAAGCGGTTACAAGTTGAACCTCAGCAAGTCACAAGTTGAACTCAGCAAGGATTGACCAGTAGCTATCAGAGCGTTGTTGCGGTGAAGATGACATTCGCCATGCTGCGCACGGCGCCTCCTGCAGGGCGCTTCTTGTACGGCGACATCGCCCTCCTCTCCGAAGATGATGATGAGAACGGGAGCGAGGGCTCGGGCTCCGAGGAGCGTACCACCAACTCCTCCAACTCTGCTGCCTACCGCCTGTCCTCCTCGTCACCATCTGCCTTTCACATCAAGGTGAACAGGAAGAGGAAGCTGTGTGGGGGAGGAGGATGCGGAGGGATAGATATAGGGGCCATGACGGGGAGGTTTGGCCCCCCGGAGTCTTCGCCCCCTGGGGAGGGGCGCCAGAGGACAGCAGCCAACGCACGGGAGAGAGATCGTACCAATTCTGTCAACACAGCATTCACAGCGCTGCGCACCCTCATCCCCACCGAGCCTGCAGACAGGTACAGAGCAACAGGACTCAACCTGGGTCATGACATTTTGTCTGATGCACAAATACGTTCCTAAAAATATTAGGACAACACTTTTTCCATCTGAGAACTAAAATAAATAGTCCCAACAGGCACCTTTAATCACAATTATGCACTGCATTTAATCATGAGTGCATATTTCCTATAATGGATGATTGCCCGTGAAGTGGCCACTCCAAACTGCATGATACATTTTTTCAAATTACTGTACACTTTTTAAATGTTATGTATTGATTAATACCATGCATCTGGTTCCGATTTGATGATCAGGAAGCTTTCGAAGATCGAGACGCTACGTTTGGCCAGCAGCTACATCAGTCATCTGGGGAACGTCTTGCTCCTGGGCGAGGGGCTTCATGACGGACAGCCGTGCCACACTCCCTCACCACCCTTCTTCCACGTTGACTCCTCCCCCAACCGAGGATCTGACCAATCAGCTCAACCAAAGCACATCTGTACTTTTTGCCTCAGCAACCAGAGGAAAATGGTGAGCAGACGAAAATTATAAATCAACAAGCAAGAAAAAGGTCCAAATCAACTTAAACAAAAATGTTGTATATAGAAAGATCTCCAGCAAAACAGTGTTATCAACTATTTCAAAATAACTATAATACATTTCCTCAGATACATTTCAAATACTATAAACAGAGCACTTGAAATGCTTTTCCAGACAAAAAATAAAAATAGGGCCAGATTTAAGAGAAAGCCGATCGTAGTGTAGAGTGAAGCTTCTTTTGGGAAACTGTGAAGTTTTAGGGTCAATTTGGTGTTTAAAGCTGACCTGAGATCAGTGACTGTGCCCGTAAACCTGATTGGCCCTGAGGGACATTAAAAGGAGAACCTCTTTAAAGTCCTTTTTTGGGGTGAAGGACTGTGTATTATTATTCTGTTGGGGGTTAGTTTTACTCAAGCAGGTGGCTGGAAAGCTGAAGGTGCTCTGTGAAGCTCACCGGACATTACAGTGAATAGAAGTGGCAGATTTTGTGGCAGAGGAACTAAGAGAGGGCTGAGCAGAGTGGTGGGTCAAACAGCACGCAGCTCTTTTCACCATAACACTGACAAGACGCGCACAGCCGTTGCGTTAAAAGAAAAGTCTAACCCTAACTGTGGTGGCTTTTTCTTAATTTAAAAAAAAAATACTTTTAAGTTGACGAGCGTATGCAAGCAGTGAGTGAGATTTATGACCAGGAGCCCATGAAATCCATCCAAAACCATGTGTATAATTTGAAGAATGTATTGACGTCAGCCTGAATATGTTGAAGAACTGACCTGAGATACAAAGATGACTTTGTTTCACTGAGACTGGATTTCGCCAAACAACAAACTGTCATATGTACATTTTATACATTAAACTTGCAAAGTGTTTCACTTTCGGGGTATTACTGTACTTAGCCATAGGTTTATACTTAACAATTTAGGAACAAATTCAGTTCAGGGCAAATTACTCATTTATTTCAGACTTTGTAGCTAATGAGGCACCTTTGCCACACTTCCTCCACTGCTGCGCTGTCGGTCTAAACCTTAATAGAGATACAGACAAGGAGAACCTCATCCAGTGTGAAGTTCAACTCGCATTTGATTGATTCAGCACAGGAAATAGACATAATCGAGAGCACTCTCAGCATAACAAAGTCGTCGGTCTCATGAGAAATACCAGGGGATGAAAAATCCCTATCAGCTGGCTGAAATCAAATTCAAATCAAAGAGTCCTGCTCTGACTTCAACAAACACCACCAGTCGGTACAGAAGATGATAGGTGACGTCCACTCAACTTTCCCCCTCTATCCAAGCCGCTGCCCATTTAGCAGGATTTATGGGTAAGGAGCTGACATCTGGCAGACTCCCCCGTTACCCCAGCAGTGTGTGAAAGCTAATACCCTCCTCAGTGTCTAAACCCAGAGACCCTTTAGCTGGGGGATAACCTGAGTCTCAGCAGTGTGTGTCTCCCCCCTTCCCCCTGCCTCCCCTCTGAACCTTTGTGAGTGAAAGCCTAGAAGTTCCTCAGTGTCTGGAACCCAGACACCCTCGGCTGGGAGATAACAGCCACTCTCTCTACTCTGTCTCCTTTTCTTTTGGCTTCACTCCGTCCTCCCTGGGCTCTTCATTTTTATTCTCTTCAACCTTTACTCTCAAACACTTATCATTCTGTTTCCCTTTTATTCCTCTTCAAGTCTCTCCCCTAAGCTTCTCTCGTTGCCCCACCCCTCCGAGATCTCCGGATCGATCAGCCCGGTGGAGGTCGGAGCTGTCAGTAGGAGCTGTGTAATACTATCTGCTGCTGTCAACTCACTACTGCAGACGCATGACTGACCTTGTAGATGCATGCTGCGTAGAAAACAGTTTTGAAACTTTCTCGTCAAACCGTTCAAAGGTAGAGACTTTGACTGAGTCTACCTTACTTGACATCAGTCACATTATGCTGTTTCCCGTTAGCTCCACAACAGTTCACATTATTCTCTGTTGTGTATGAAGTACTGTGTGCAGAACGTCCAGCTACTGTTATCATGTAGTGCACTGATTAGGTGAACCCAGCTGAAAGTCATTACCTCTTTACTATCTCGCTAAGGGATCTATATACTCTACACCAATCACAAATAATCCTGTCTTCTCAGCTACAGATAAAGTAGCTGTTTCTCCCACAAAATCACATTCATCTTTAAAAAACAACTCTCAAATATATCGTTTCATTTTTTTTAAATGGCTCGGTACATTCCTAAAACAGCCAGGCACTGTGGTTTTTAGCAAAGGCTGCTCAAACAGAAGTAAACTCTGAATTGTTGGGGACTGTTTTCAGCGGCGGATTAATACACATTGGGTGCTTTAGTTAGCATTTGCAGCAGCATGATGGTATATGTGGGACTGACTCAAAATAAACCGTGTTTATCGTAGTGAAGAAACACGTCACCCAGTGTGACAGTGTGGCTCATTGATGTGTTTTTAATCGTTTTTGAACAACAGTGGAGCATTACATCAGATTTAAAATACACAAGCAATACTTGTGTTAGTCGGATACATTTATAGTTGGATTTGGTCTTTTCATGGAATTTGTTGACAACAAGAAAAATCTAGAATATCACCAGACTTGTTCTTTAAGGAGAAGCATAAGGGATCGCTTGGCACATACCGTAAATGGTTAACTGTGATTGGCAGAACCTGAGAGAATTTCATTTTCCCTGGAAAAATGGCTATGCAGTGTGTTTAAATGGGCTAAAGGGCAGAGATAACAGAGAGGAAACAATTGTGAAGGTAAAATGAGACTTTGTGTCCTGAATGCTCTCTTTGTATGTTTTTATGGTCACTGAGGTTCATCACAGCTGTCAGGTCTGCTGACAGCAGCCGCATCAATTATGCTTATTTCCAATGTGGGAGAGGGTTAAAGTGAGAAACATGTACGCTCATTTCCTCTTATTATGTGTGCATAGAGTATAAGTCTTTCAAAACAAACAGTCTTGTTCGTAATGACTACTGCATAGTAGCGCATATTACATATTTAGTGGAATACAAATGTGATTTCATTATCTATGTGACTTAATGCACAAGATTCAGAAAGATTTTAGATACATTTTATACAGGATATAGAAATTATTCTTTATATCTTCTTGTTGTGGTGCTGTGATTTTCTTGAAAGTGATTGTCAGATTAAAAATGATACAAAACTGTGACAGTGTCGCTGTCTTGTGAAAACCATGCATCTGCTTTCAGCACAAAGCTGCATTACAATGCATTTTTCAGCTAATCCAATGGGTTTATTAATGGTGTATTTCTCATAAAAAGTTGGAAAATTATTTCAGCCCCTAGATTAATACTTCATCCTTCAGTTTATCTGAAAGACTTTGAGATACATACTTTTCTTTGGACAGCGACACATTGCTTCTCTTGAGAAAGCGTTTAGATGTAATTGAAGAACAGTAAAAATCTCAGAGGTGTTTTCCTTTTCTAGAGACACCAATTGAATAGCTCCGTTGCTCAGATTCAGTGCGGTGATTGCAGTTCAAATCTATTCTTCTGCACTACAGCTAGATTTTCTTTTATAGAGCGACATACTGTGGAACATCTTTTGATCAGAAGCTGAGCTTTTCCCTCAAGCATCCACATAACATTCTGACAAATTTTGACTTTTCAGAAAACATTTCTGGGGTGGAGTGCCAGCACTTTGGCATGGACAAACTGGAGCGCAACTCGTGTCTTTCATACACGCAGTAAAAAAAAATGGGACGCTTCTGATGGCTACATCTGTAAATGAGATGTACATAGCTGAGGATAGAGGATTGAGGTGAGCAGAGGGCTGCTTAAATCCCTGTGCTGTCTGGTTGATTGATGCAGATATCCTGTGTTAGGACTCTCTGCTCCTGCTGATCAGTGCAACTGTCAGGTGCTTGGACTCAGGAAAAGCTGCACGGTTACGGCTTTTACAGTCATTGTGGCGTTAATATCCCGAGTATATCTCTGCTTGAAGTCACCCTTGATCACCTTGAAATGTGTCGCGTCTGCAACTAAACGTAAATACATATTTGTTTGTGCTATAGCTGAGAGGCAGCTACTGAATGATATTAGAATTGTGTTTATTCAGCAATTCTCCAACACAAAACAAAAGCAGAAAGATTTTTTAAATGTGCTAATCCGTCTACTTTGTTGTCTTTAGGCTATAACGCTTGAAGGAGCTTTACAGCTTCCTCCACTGTGGCTTATTTGTTTTGGCCCGAGACAGGCAGAGGGTCAAGTCAATTCAATGGCAAACGTAAACAGAAATAGCAATTCATCTGCCAGCAACAGCGATCATGCTGAACTTTTTCCTTTTAAGCTGGATATGACAAGTCCAAACATTTTCCAATATTTGAAATTTAAAGAAGCTCATTTGACAACTTAAAAGAGAATTTATATGTTTGGAAACAAAATAAAAACCTGGCAAATATATAACTACCTTGATACTTATGGTGTGGTTGCTGTAAACACACCCTTGTCCCTTTTGAGATGGTTAAATTGAGTTGAGTTAATAAGCATTACAAGGCACAACCCTGATTTAATTCCAACTTGAAGGAATCTTATTTATTTGGAAATCCTAGAAATTTAAAAGAAAATAAATTTTTGCGAAACACAACAAATGCTGTATACAGCTCCTAATATCACGGACCGTACTAATTTACGTCTGGGCTGCAGTAACACTTTTATATATGTGATGATTTTGTGTGGGTGGCTGGAAAGCAGGGCGTATGGAAAGACAGTGGCACTAAAACTGCACCATGCAATTGGAAACTGACTTATCTGTGTGTGTGTGTGTGTGTGTGTGTGTGTGTGTGGTTGAGACAGAGTAAGAGTCTGTTTATATCTATGTGCGTTTTTTTCTCTAAGAGGGATGTGAATGGCATGTGAGTGACATTACGTCCATGTAGATATAGTACAACACACACACACACACACACTGGCTGGCTGACGGTGTCTGGAAGTCATTGGCAGTGCAGAGCGGAGCAACAAATGAGCTAATTGTTCTGTAAATGATTTATCCTCTGCTGAGGCCTGTACAGCCAGTGTTTAATTCAGCTGCTGCTATTAGAAACACATTGACGTCGGGCTTTGATGGTGATGTTTAAGAAGCCTGGAAACCGCTCTCTGTGAAACGCCCTCGCTGCTCACACTCTCTCTCACACACACACACACACGCACACACACACACACACACACACACACACACACACACACGCACGCACACACACACACACACACACACACTCACACGTATGACACATATGCACACTCGCACACACGACACAAGCGTACAGTTCACCACACTCAGAGTCTTTTATCAAAAGCGTTTAATTCTACCTCTTCTATTTTTTCTCGTCTTTTCAGCCAGACAGCAGTTCATTGCTTCTTTCTAGACACCCCCCCAAAAAAACCTCATATATGATTACTCACTTAAGGAGCCCTGGATCATGACTGTGCTTTCAACACTTTCGAAACTAATGGTGTGCAGGAAGTTGTGGAAACAGAGATGGAGAAAGCGAGAAAGAGAGGTAGAGAAATAGCCAACAACTCAGCGGGATAATCAACTTTACTATTTATCCTCCAGTTTGGACAGTTGGTTTTTGACTGTGCCGAAACTACACTTTTCTTCTTTATAGAGATCAAATGAAGCGTGCACCTTAAGAGGGCGTAAATGCATGGATAGGACATGTGCAAGAGCACACTAATGACTGTGGTTTTTACAGTCATTTAGTTATTAGTCTGTTTTCACTGGAAAAAAGCATTACATCACTTGTGTGCATGAAGTAGACGTTTCAAGGCCATATATGAAAACTAAATTACCCTCATTTACTGATAATGCTGGTGTTGACTTGCAGCTAATGTTTTGTGCCTCGTGAGCGAGAGCTTTGCCTGTTTGCTTCTCATTTCAAGCTATGCTAATGAGGTGCATCGAAGGTATCTGATATACTGCAGGCAATTTTCAAAATATATTCTTGTCCACGTTCAGTGTGTGTGTGTGTGTGTGTGTGTGTGTGTGTGTGCGTGACATAGAGCCTGGCTCTGTGTATGACGTGTGCCTTCATGCATGGACCTGTCTGTATATTTTCAGCACAGATGGAAGCAGTTAAATCCTAATTTAACACCAACAGAAGAAGTCGTGTCAGATAACTAACAAAATCTATTAGTAAAACTATCATTCTGTTGTCATTTGGTCTTCAGGGAAAGGGTTGCTCACGGAGCAAATTAAAACCAAACTCCAGAAACCTGAGCCAGGCAAAGAACAAATCTAAAATAAATCTATAACACAGAGAAAAGCAGAAATTGGCAGTTTAAATTGTGCAGTTTCTTAAAACAAAATCTACTGAAGCTAATGACACATTGGCTGTTGCAGGGCGCACATCTTTGCACGGGTGATAAATAGCTGTTTGAGCAGAATGAAGTCATCTGAGACTGGTGAAATGAAGTCGGGCTTGTTCTGGAGTCATTTAACAGATTATTAAAATGTGGGATAATTATGTGTAATGTGTGGCTGGGCTGGTGCGAATTACATCTGATTAGGCAATCTAGGATAAATCAAGTGTTTTTCAGAAGCCAGCAAGATGCTTATTAGCAAACCACAGTGAACATGAAGTACATGTCTGGTGTATCCAAGCCACATAATGGCAGACTGCGGCTTATTTGGTGTGTTAGTTAGCTTAATTTAAAGGTCTGATGTGTTATTCATTGCACCACTTTAACGTATGTCTACATGCTTCTAACGGATGATCATTTTAGAGGGTAACTACAGCTTCTATTAGACACTTGAGGGAGCTGACGCATATTCACATATTTTCACTCGATAAACTAAAGGGATACTACCAGTTTTCATTTCATGGTTGAATACCAATCTGCTTATTCGATGGTCGGGCTAGTGCCCAAGTGAAATTATTTTTTCCAACCAGTCATTCCTCTCTTCACGCAGCCAGAAACTAAATTAGATGTTTGTATTTGACAGAACGGCTTAACACAGGAAAAGACACAGAGAGAGAGAGCATGGAAAATCCACAGTTATAGGTAAAGGAACAACCCGGATTGAGTTTCGGAAAAATAATATTAAAGTTTGAATTTGTCGAGTTGATAAGATGCCGTGGAGAGAGTGTGTACTTTTTTCACATTAAAATTAAAACTCCTTTCACCTTGATAAAGCAATAATATTGTTCCAGTGTGGTAACATCATCACATCGTATCTAAAGTTAACATCACCGGGTAATCATATTAGTGTGGGACAAATCACTCCCCTGGGAAGTCAGTGGTATGTCTGTGTGTGGGGGGGTTGGAGAAAGAAAGAGAGCAGAGATGTCATCCGACCATGCCCTATTAGTCTTCAGGAGATTGTTTTGACTACCAGACCAGCCTTAAAGTCCCCCTCCTCCTGTTTTGACTGAACCCAGTCACACTCCAGCTGAAGGGCTTTCGCCAGCTAAAGCTCTATCGCTGGGCACTCACAGTGAGACGTGGGCTGATTCCTGGCGATTTCATAGCAATTTGATGTAATTCGGCACATCATCCAATTGCCATGCACAGTTTCCAAGTGAGATTGAGTGAGACCTGCCCCAAGTACTTTCATTTCCACTGATAAATACCTACAATTCTCCACGGTCGCTTCCAACAAACACCAGAGAGTACGGCTGCACTTGTCTCATTCAGCTGTTGGCTTTATAGCTTGTGTCAGGAGGGTTAGAGGCAGTGCCATGTAGAGTTCTTCATGGGTCAGATGTCAACATTGAAAAAAACAATTTAAGACTCTACTCGGGTGGCTGTGGCTGAGAGGGTAGTGTGGTCGTCCATAAACCCCAGGG
>JAVQJF010050034.1:0-30456 GCA_036023855.1 Gadopsis marmoratus
TCCTCTCCTCTCCTCTCCTCTCCTCTCCCCTCCTCTCTGAAGCAGCGAACCAGATTCGACAGAGCAGGTCCATCCGCTCCCGGGTAGAGACAGACAGGGTGGTAAGACTACTTGTGTCAGCGCACAGGTTACCATACTTTTCTGTGCAGGCATTCCGGGCTTCCGCCACCTACCGTCTGCCAGCCTCCCTCTCTCCACCGGTACCGAGAGAGGCACTCGGAGACCCGGCAGCTCTGGCTGGACGCCGGTCTGGATCGCTGGGAGCAGTCGCTCTCCAGGAGGCTCCGTCGGTCTGCAAACTGGCAGAACACCTCCCGTCGCTGGATGCCGTCGCCGCACGATGCTGAACACTGAAAGCAGGACAGCAACAACAAAACACGTTTATTCAGCCTTCATTATTCCGTGTAAGTTAATTGTTTCACCTTCCTGTAATATTCCTGTAATATTCCGACTGACGCGATACGCACCAAGGCTCGTGAGTTTAATGACCTTTACTCCAATGCATTCCTACTTTGTTTGTGGTATTTTATTTGCAATGTGGTATGAAGATTGATGATTTCATTTATTTAAGGGAATATGCTTCCACTAAATCCAGCACATATTTTATTAATAATTAATAATTTAGTAACTTATTGTGGTGGTTTTTGATTCCTCAGGTAATGATGCTCACATTCTGTCAAATGTGGTCAACACTGAATTCAATGTAAATACTTATTTAAATTTTGTTTTCTTTACTAAGGAATGTGTGTGGCATCGGCAATTCAATGGTTATCTTGACAATATAAATGCATTAAACACAGGGCTGGGCGTCTCATTGAGTATTATTATTATTATTATTAATAATAATATTAAGGAAATATATAATGTTTAAATAACCGTAACCAATAATACTGATTTCCTATGGTAATTCAAGCTGGAGCCTGGAAAGTGGATGGTTTTGTGAAACCGTGTCTAAGCTACAGCAGCCATGCTTTTTGTTTTTCTGCAGAACAGAAGACGTTTCTACAGAAAATGCAAAGAATGAAAGCAGGATAAAGAATATGTTTTCTTTTTTGCCAAGCAATCATACGACATAAGCAATGCACACGTGAAATGTTTTTAGCTTTTAGCTGTAATATTTAACAGTAACTATCTCGTGACTTTTCTCCTTTCAGACAGATGTTGATGATTCTGAACAACGTAATGCTAATGAATTACATAATACATCATTTATGAAGCTTTGAAGTGAAAGGGTGTTCTGGGGTACATTATTTGAGAAATTAAGAGTCAGACTTATACAATATCTGAGTCTCTGTTTGCGTATGTGAGAGACTGAGACCACCATCATACCTGCTCATATTCAGCAGGTTAAGGGAGGACGTGATTAACATCCAGGTGATCAAGCTGAGGTGAGGTCAGATAAGTGCATGAGTTACAGCAGCTTAAGATTTCCACTTGACTTATACACCAGTGTGTTACAGACATAAGTATATGTCCATTCATATGGCATAACTTTACATATTTCATTGTGTAAGATCTGCCATGCCGTGTCAGCAGTTTCCTGCTGCACCATGGGTAATCACGCTGTACTTGACCAAGAGCTTCGTGTGGAGTATAATTTTCTCCTGGCCTGTGTCCTGCTCCACAGCTGTTAGGAGCAGACGCACATCCTCTCGGACGTATGGAGCGCAGATGTGGCTCTGTGCTTGGCTGGTGAGGTGAATTCAAAGAAAGACGAGGACACGAGAAAAGAGAGCGGGGCAGATGGAGGGAGAGAAAAGAGAGACGCCGAGAGTAAAGGGAGGGAAAGGAAAAGCGACAGGCTCTCCAGCAGCCCAGGTGCACGCTGTGAGAATGTCTGGCGGGATGCCATTAGTGGATTGCCTCTTTTGTGGGGCATTCAAAGAAAAGGCTAACATGTGGTTCCCATTGGGGAGGAAGAATATAGAGAGAGGAAGAAAGTGAAAGAGAGAGAGAGAGAGAGAGGGGGCTTGAAAGAGGAAGTGATCATCAATTGGGGGAAGAGCAACAGTGAGAGGGAGAATAAAAGGGACAGAGGGGAGAGAAAATATAGAGGTGAGAGGGGTAGATTTACACTGGTGGGACTTAATATAATATTATCAGTTTAGATCAAAGAGAAGGCTGTGCTTCCCTCATGTTGTCATACTTGCTGTACTGGGACGTTGCAGCCCCTGCACACACAACCTCAAAACCCCCGTTAGCAGCCGCCCAGGCATAACAGCACCCTGCCTTCCTTAGTTAGTGGCCTGCCTGGCAGGGTGCATAAATACAGTCAGATTTAGCTGCAGATGTTTTCATACATACTTGCCAGCAAGCATTAAAGCGGAAAGAGAGGGAAAAAAAAAAGCCTACGTGTCTGGCAGCGTGAGAACAAGCGTGGCAGAGGAGCGTTTTATAGCAGGGTCAAAGAGTCCTACCTCCCCCCAGCTGCCAGTCTTCCACTTGGGACATCGTCCACCCCGGCAGCGCCTCTGCTTGATGGGTTTAGGGGACACGGGCTGGCAGTTTTCCTCTGGGACAGGGCGGCCTGACCCGGTCACACAGCTCACGTTACGGTACTTGAACCCTCTCCCACAGAAGGCAGAGCACTGCAAGATGTCAAAGGACAGAAGGTGTTAAATTGCAGTCAAAAGGTATGTTTTGTGTTAAAGCTGTAACTTAAAAAAAGCACAAACTCCAAAGCAATGAAATCCATGTGTGCTGGTCGCCATTATTCAAGTCAAACAGCATGATTGGCATTCACAGTGCACATCGTGTGTTGTATGTCAATTCAATGTGAATCTGCAGGATGAAAAATGGATGACAGCACAGCTATAATGAAAGTTTAAGTTATTTATTGAACAGAATTGTTGGGTCTATACATATAGAGTTGGTCTAGACTTGCTCCATATTAAGAAGTGCTATGAGATAACTCTGTTATGATATAGCGCTATATAAATAAAACTGAATTGAATAGCGAACAGGTAAATATCGAACATTTTTGTGGATCTTTTTTGACTCAAAAAAAAAAAAAGTGATATGAGACACAGCTCCACGTGGGTAGCAAATCCAATGGCAAGCGTGCCTGTTCGCACCCGGCAGCAGTTTGTTTCACCTCCGGGTTCACCGAGTTACTGGAAGTCTAACTCGGTGTGACACTCCCACACACACACTCCCACACACACACACACAGAGCAGTAACAGGAGGGAGTGGAGAAGGGCTGGACTGTGCTCGGATGGTCAAAGGGGGGCGCTGCATGTGGGGATGGATGGGAAGCGACAGGCTCAGAGTTGAACAAGTGCAGAGCCCAGCATGTGGTGCTGTCCTGACCAGCAAGGGACTGTACTAGACAGGAACATGCTGTGACCTCACACCTCATCTGGGGGGGGGGCTAACAAAATGCTTATTCCCTTTTTTAAAACCCTCACTTCCCACTTTGATTTGTAATGCCCAAGATCTATTGGAATGACTGGTGTTGTTAGTGATGGTCATCATGGATTGTCCATTCATTCAATCAGCAAATAAATGCCAAGAAATAAAGATGCGTCACATCAACACTGCGTGATTCTTGTGAATAAATTTAAATAAAAATTACACCGACTCTGTGGCTTATGTGTCTTTGGGATAGCACCTCCCATGATGAATTGCAGCACAAAGGAATAGAAGGCTGACATCATGGTTCATATGGTCTTAATACCACATTCCGCTGTATTTCTAATATTATTGCCTGAACTGGAACTCAATACACAGTAACACGTTTGTTTCACGAGAGCTGAGGAGAGTAAGTGGGTCAGTACAGGGGCAATCGGGCTTTCCAGTAAAGGTTCAAATCATCATCAATGAAAGGTTTTCCTGCGGTTGTACTGTGCTGAATTGCCCTCAGAATAAATGGGTCACGTGTGTTCCATCAGTACATGAAGCCCCACCCTTCCATGCAGGGTTCATTAACTTTTAAGTTCTGTGGGGTTCCATAATTATCCAGAGCACTTCACTAATAACAAACATCACTGCTCACACATGCTGAAACGTAACATTTCCCACACATCACATAATGAATACACTATATAAACCATTTTAATTGCATCAGTTTTATTTGCAGGAGGTGGAGCGGGCCGTCCACTAATCACAGGACCGGCAGTTCAATCCCCGGCTTCTCCATGTATCGAAGTGTCCTTGGGCAAGACACTGAACTGAATTGCTCCCGATGGGCAGGCCAGCCATCAGTGTGTGAGTGTGTGCATGAATGAGAAGCAAATTGCAAAGTGCTTTGTCAATTAAGAGGGAAAATCGCTATATAAGTGCAGTCCATTTACCATAATGCTACATGGAATTTAAACAGTGGCAAACACCAGCCTGGTCAATCCATTCAAACTGATCAGGCTGGTAAAAGGGTGGTTACAATATATGAAACTGCAGATACAATACAAATAACTCAAATTATACAACCTCAGTGCTAAAAATCCAGACAGGCAAAGCATCAGTCAGCTCCTTGTAAAATGAAAACCCCATTAAACCCCCTTTTCAATGGCAGCGTAGTGTTTGGGAGTCGTATTCAACTTGGTTTTGTGTGTTTTTTTTCCGCAGCATTTTCCCATTAGTCTGTCTGTGCTGATCGGACGAACCGGGAAGGGGCCCCTCTCCCCAGATCAAACATAAACCTTGACCTGCCAATACACCACTGCATTGTCTTGCTGATACCACCCCCCCCCACCAGACGTCCCAGAAAAAGCCGGGGTAGGCATTAAGAGTGAATGACCACAGTAAATGAAACAGGAGGTACTAAGATTTACCGTGATGGAAAGAGCTTTGATCTCCTGACACGGACGGTAAAAGCATGATCGCTCAAATAGGTCAGCAGAGGCCCTGACCACATAAAATAACACTGATATTGCTCAGTGATTTGTGCGTTCTCATTCAGGAAAAACACCCTGTTGAATAGACTGGCGGGCAGGACTACATTATAAGCTATTTGCCAGGCCTCTCTTTAAATCCTGAGCTGAAGCCAAAAGGTGAAACACTAAATAATACAGGACACTTCCTTCTCCACAAGCACACTGTAATTACCAAAAGGCTAGAGTCGGTATTGTTGAGTTAAACATTTCACTATAGGGCCTAGCAGCAACAGAGAGGCTATTGGTGTATTGAATGTTGTAGGAGGTTGCTACTTGCATCAGTTATCTCTGTTTTCTGTTTCTGACATTGTTGAGCAACCAGTCTGTGCAAGCCGCCAGAAAGTTGTTAGTTTGAAGTGATCCTGGTCTGCTCACCGCACGTGACAAAAATGTTGGTAGCACTATAGGCTACGACCCACAAAATACAGAGTAATTCCTCCCAATTTATAGTGTCGTTTTCTTGTACTGACTGTGTAGAGTACGTACCGATACACACATGTAGGTACAAGTGAACAAGATGTGCAGTTAGGGAATAAGGGGGTAACAATCTGGGAACTGTATGTATTTTTAATCTATTCTAATATTACAGTGTGAACATTCCTGAGAGACACACACAGGTAACACACGAGCGTCCACCTTCGGCACCATCGCTGGTAATGCGAGCGTCAGCTGAGACTTTCTTCTGTTGCTGAGGGAAGCTACAGTATGTTTTTGGCATCAGGTCTGCTCAGTTCTGGTGTGAATTTAGTTTACCGTTAGAAGAGACGTGCTGACTTTGAAAGTTATGAAATTACCCGATTATGTAGTTTGTAGTACGTAGTCATTTTTAAGTACTACAAAAATATGTACACACCCATTAGTAAGAAATAGCTAAAGTATGACTTCCTTTTAAGTTCCCAGATTGTTACCCCCCTTATTCCCTAACTGCTTGTTCCCTTATACCTATATGTGTGTATCGTTGCATACTCTACTTGTACACCACACAAAAAGATTACGCTGTAAAATCGGGAGGAATTACACTGTATGTTGTTGCATGCCTTAATCTATAGTGCTGCTGCCAGAATGTTTTGATTAAATAAGAATGAAAAAAGCCTTTGACAGTACCTCTACTTCACTTTAATCGTGACCTTTTCTGGAAATGAACAGAAATCCAACAAATCCATGAAAAATTAAATACTGACATAACATTATAATGAAGTAACAATAAATACAAGTAATTACATAAATGTACACAAATCTTCTTCAAACACAGACTAATACTGCCATTTGTGAATAAGAAACATACAATATACTTATTTCAAGAGCCTGTTGATATGCTGTTGGGTCTGTACTGCTATGCGAACCGAGAGGTTGACCACAAGAAGTCAAACTGCTAAGACTTACAAATGAAACTAAACAGGAACAATAGGATGTGCTGTGTTAACAATGTGTTCTACTTTCACCGATTCATTTGATTTTACGCTGCCTTACAATCACACACGTGGGAGCCGTGACGAGCAACGCTTCTCGTTAGAAGATTATGTGTGGTAAAAAAAAATGCATGCATGACTGACAGGCCCTTAAAATAAGGTGTGATGGCAACACAGACATTTATAACCAGGAGGAGTGAACTGGGTACGCTGCAGGCAAAAGTTGCCCCTAACCACAGATTCTGGATCAGTTTCTGTTAGCATTACAATGTGGGAGATGACACACACCCTGGATCTGTGTTTAGGGCCATCAGCTGCAATGGGTAGCCTCAACAACTCCTGCTTAATCTTAGCCAGCCAAACCCCCTCCAGTGCAAGGGAGAGAAAGATACGGCAGGGGGGCAATCAAAACAGAAACTGAGGTAGACACATTAGGTTGGCTCAGAGAGAGAGCTCTGGATACAAAACACTATTAACTTCCCCTGTGGTCACAGGTACCACGTGTTCAAAGTACTGTAACAGCCCAGGGGTGTTAAAAAGTTGAGCAAGTTGTTTGATAGACATTCAAAGACAATTCAACATTATTTTCATCAAATCTGGGAAACACTTTGATCAATCTGTTCAATCCACTAACTGGAAAGAAACACAAAGTACAGAAGAGGCAGCACCAAAAAGCACTGTGCCACAAAAAAACACCTAAATGACCAAAAATGTAATGGTTCAATTGTTGATATTTATATCGTATATCTCCCTTGTGTGGCCAAAGCACCACTGTAGTGTAGGTTATCATAGTTTAATGGCTACTTGCGTTTTGTTCCAAGTGAGGTATTGTTGAGCATAACATATTTAGCAACTCCGAGTACTTGCTGTACAAAGAAAACATTAACTAACACATTATAAATACACTCATATCAAGCACCTTTGGAGCAGAGAGCTTTAAACCTATTGTTTTGGCCACACTAAGGAAATCTGGGTCAAGACCCTCTGCCGAACTGGAATACAATGGCTATTAGTTCTAATTACCACAAACTCGGTGAGACACTTTATTTTACAGCGCTAGCACAGCTGCTGTTTGCTGGTGTTTACTACTGATTCTGGACGTTTCAGGAACGTTTGAGACCAGATATTCATGCTTGAGCGTCAGTGAAATTTTAGGGTGACACCACAGCAGAGGGTAAATACATAAACTGTAAAATAAAGTGTCTAAATAAGATTAGCAACTTGTCTAAAAAACAAAAAAACACATGTGCCTTGAGACAAATTCAAAGATGGATATAGTACAAAGATGTATATGTAGTACACAGCCCAAATACAGTCCTATGTACGTTGGTGCTTCTATATTGTGTAGCACAGCATATTTGGAGATTATGGGCCATTCTTTGGATAATAAAAGAACAAGGCATCTTACTGTATATTCCTGATATACAAAAACATTCAACAGCATTTGCATATGAACAACGATTGGCTAAATGTGCTAATACAAAGAGCTAAGACACAAAATAAATCACTTCTTAAAGTTAATGCTATATACAAAAAGATAAAAAGGAAAAAAATACCTTAATAAATTATCTTTAAAAACAATATTTTACAAAATTAACTTTGATTGTGATACAAAGTGATCCTGATTTTTCCAAATACTAATACACGGCTCAACAACAGTTTTGTGGTAACCAGGACTGACGAGAAATGTTCATATAGTCACAGCTGTCACTGAAGTATTTTGTGATGATGTACTTTGTTGGCATATTGCAAGTGAGCATATCTTTGCCATTTAAGTGCAACAGAAATTAACTCTCCAAAAGTCTTGAGGAAATGCTCACCAATGGCAGACACCAGAGACGGAGCGGGAAGTGGAGGGGGTTAAGAGTAAAAGTAGAGAAGCGGAAGTGTAATTTCTCCAGGGCAAACGCACCGTAGTCGTCCTGCCCCTTTATGACTGTTTGTGAAAGAGTAAGACTACAGGTATTTGAAAAAAAATGTGAGGTTGAAAAACAAGGTATAGAGTATTTTTTATGAGCGTACCGAGCTCCATGGGTCTGCGCTCCAGTGGGGGCTAGACGGGCACGGCTGGGTGTTGCACTGCTCACGATCTGGTGGCTTGTCATGGATCTCGCAGCTCAGATCATTGAAGCGCTCGCCGTTTGGACGCTGACACGCCACCTGCCTCGTCTTTGTCCCACCTCCACATGACTTGGTGCACTGAAGACAGCAGGAGGAGATGTTGTGTTTTACAAATGGGTATGTCGAAAAGGTTTTTGAGTCTGAAGAAATAAACTAGGGCATTTTTCTTTTTCTATTTTTTTTACAGGATCTGTCCTGTGTGAAGCATGGAGAATGTGATGCTTTTTCAAATCTCCAACTTCTGCATCAGTCAAAGTAATTACTCAAACACAAATGAGCATCCCAGAGTTCACAATTATCTTCTAAGCTAGACCAGTGTCTGTCTAGGGAGCCATGGTAAAGCTGTAATCTGAAGTAAACAGCAGCAAAGTGGTGTCAGCCTTACCTCTCCCCAGTTGCCATAGACCCACTGTGGACACGGGCCTGACTCACAGGATCGTTGCTCATTGGGCCGGCTGCGATCCTCACAGCTGTTGGCAGGGTACCCGTTCTCATCCTGGCACACTACTACGCGCCGCTGGAAGCCTCCTGCACATGTGCTGGAGCACTGTTGTCACAGAGAGCGGAGAGTGCACACTGTCAAATGGATGGTTCTCACAAACAGATGCTCAGTGTAAATGTTACATTTCAATTAGACGTGATGACATAAAGCACACACCAAAGTAAAGCTCCCAGCTGCAAAGTATTAAATCAATGTGTCTTTGTGCACATAGACAAATCACTGGTAGGTTAAATGCATGCCGTACACATTGTAATGGATCACTGTGCACTACGAGGTATGTATTGTGTGCACACAAAGCCCCTACTCTTATAAAATCAGAGAACAATGCTTAGAGACATATCATGTCAAATGACTGACCACGTCTTCTGCTAGATTAAGATCCTCAGGACACAGGAAGGAAGAATCACCAGAAATAACTTGCCAGAATTATTCAAAGGTCAAAGTTATTTTGGGACAGAGATTATTTTTTAAAAAACAGCTGAACAATAGAAAGAAAGAGATCCATGTGGGGGATGGCCTGTGGCTCTTGGGTCACGCTATCCTGTGCTGTTAGATCACAATGGCTGTCTTCAAAAGAGCGCATGGTCTGGAGAACTGAGCCTTACTTCATGAGGGTTTGTCAGGTTACAAAACGCATTGTAGGGAGAAAATAACTGCTTCACAAACTGTTAATGTGCTAATTGATGTGATGCTGCTGTGTGTAAGATGCCTCACCGCGCCCCAGGGTCCAGTCCGCCATTGGTGGGATTGGCTACGCGGGAGGTTGCTCCTGGTGCTGGTGTTTGGCGAGGACGGGAAAGGTCTGGACTCACTGGAGCGGGACGGGCATTGAGACATAGCACAGTCCTGCTCTGTGGCAGGACGATCGTCCGGGTCACACTCGCTAGCATTCACTTCTTGGTCACTGAAGTTGACGCACAGCACCTGCCGCGTCGTCTTCCCCTGGCCACAGGTGACTGAGCACTGAAATCACGCATACAGTGGATAAAGACATCATGAGTCATGAGTATAAGTCCATTGCTCATATGCATCTAGATGCAGACAGACACACACTTGGAAGAGAGTCATTACTGCATGGTGTGCATTCACACCAACCTGCTATTGCTACAAATGGCTCAGCACGGTTGAGCAGAACTGGCTCTTTACCCTGTGATTTACAGAGGTCTGACAACTGTGAAATAAAAGGGTGAACATGGATTACTATACTAACTACGGGGTTATGATATGATTGCCATGATTACTAGCCTTCTCATCCTTTAATCCGGCTCTCCAAGTTGAGTAAGTAATTTAATATCTTCCAAATGTCACCGCCATGCAGGGGTTGAATACACTGCTACATGTGGCTACACATCTACATCACAGAAAGTGATGTGTGTTGAAGATAAAAGAAAAGGTCAGAGTGACCTCTAATCTGTATGTGATTATTTTTCTTTCATTCCATCCTTCTTTTTCTCTCTCTTTCTTCCTTCCATCTTCATCCTTCCCATATAGTAAAGGATCTTACAAAAGAAACTAATCTCAGTCATGTGCATGTGACTGGCAAATGAAGAGATTCACCTTCAGGCTCAACTCTCTTTTCCCCTGATGGTCCTGAACTATGCCTGAATGACTGTAGCTGTTGCATACATCCCGCTGTAGCTCTCAAGATGCCAATACACTGAAACCCTTTTACTGGGGGGCAGCAACTAACTCCCAGTTCGGGGACCTTTTGCCTCAGATGTGGAGGTGTTGATCCCATTTCCCTGCTGGAAACCCACCACACCAAAACCAGAGTTGACCAGCAGAACTGCATCAACTACATACAGGTGGAATCTTGACATCACCAAAGTGGAAGTTCTGCACTCCTCACCTGGGCCTTAAAAAAACTGCCCAGAAATGTCACAACAACAGCGAGAAGGCTCATCCTTGCCAGAGTGCAACACCAACTGAAAGTGGGCTTGACGTGGTGTTGAGGAATGCCGGCGCAGCTCTCATTTCAGTTAAACATGGCATGCAGCAAACGGCCACGGCTCCGGCACTGGCCGACGATGAAGAATCTCCTTAAAGGACCCAAGTGCACAGCTTTCTTTTCAGGGAAATAACACAAGGCAGATCTTCTGCGAAGCACTAATGGTGTCTCATTCCTCCATAGCAGAGTCCACTTTCTGCTTTGCGTAAGCTGATCTGTTATACTTACGCAACAGAAAGCTCGCCTGGGATTACACTGTCCAGAGGTTTACGCTGCTCTGTCACAATGTTATTGACTTGATTTTAGATACTGTAAGAAGGTACGTCGATGTATATGATGTGAAAATAAATGAAGCTGCTGAATAACATGCTGCAGGCTGTACAGGCCCTGAGAACAATAACAAAACTCTGTCACACTGGAGTGTTCTGTCACTGCAAGATAAAGAAGGCCATGTTGCCTTGGGTTACTAAATCTAGTGTGTGTGTCTGTGTGTGGCTGGGATAGGCCTCTGAAATCTTTTTTGGCCTTGGAATGAACTATTTCCTTTTGGTGGGAGTCAATGAGTGTGTTTGGCTTGGTTGTGCGTGTGTGTGTGTGTGTGTGTGTGTGTGTATGGTGACCAGACCTGCAGTTTGGCTGTACTGTATCACCAGGACTCTGATGAGAAACATCTGTAAACATGAGTGGAGCCCCTCACTGCAGCCCCTTGCATCTCCCAGCCCCAGAAACTTGTGCCTCACTCCAGGTCTCTCTGTCTCATAGACACAAACACTCCTTCTCTAGCTTCAATCCAACCCTCCTCCAGGCCTTCTATACACACTTGCCTTCCAGCTGCTACCCTGTCTCCCCGTCTTTCAACACACAAACATCTACATAGCGTGTGCAGACACTAATTGAGTGTAGGTGAAAAATAATGTAGAGTACACGGTCATAAATAAACTTTGCAAAAAGAACATCTTGACGACAGACAGTTTTTCGTTAATCAGCAGTGCTGTCTGTCAGTGTAATGAGACACAGATCTGACGCAAAATGCTTATTGATTCAACAGGAAACTCTTTTCAAAATTTCCACTTATTTGAAACTGTCCTCTGCAACACTGGGTTATATAAATATATGTGCAGCTGCTTATCATTGTAATTTTGAGATAAAGTAAGAAAACTGGGTCAGATACGACTGACTAAATGATGACAACGGTTGCTTTTCTTACCACTGTCCATTCCAGCACTTTCCACTGTCCGCAGGCCGCTACTGAGCACACTTCTCTGGCAGGGGGCTTTGGTAGGTGGGCGCACGCCGACTCCTCTGCCACTCCGCCCTGGTTGTCACGGCAGCTCACGTAACGCATCCGCGTCCCTTTGCCACAGCTGGCACTACACTGTTGTGCAGAGAAGAAAGGTTAAAAAGGTGGAAACCAACGAAAATACAATTGGATTGGACATGTGGCAGGACAACCAACCTGCGTCCAGGAACCAAACCGCCACTGGGTTTTGTGGCCCTGGTGGGAGGGGACTTTGGTCCCTGGGGGAACAGGGTGGCTGCTGGGACACTGGGCCAGTTCACAGTCCTGTGGAAGGCAGCACACATACACCCATTCATGCAGTGATTAACAAAATGAATATACTGTAACAACATCTGTCCCTGACTGCAACATACCACGAATATCAGAGATAGCTCCTCTGACATGGGACAGTCATTAACAAGTTTTTCTATATTCCTCCACCTCTACATTTCAACCCTTTCCCCCCACCTTACCAAAACAACATTAACAAGGTCCCCCCCTTCGTCAGTTCAAACTATGGATTGTGGCAGTAAGCCACTCAGCATAAAGCCCTGATCCCTGTCATAACAGGTCATAGTGGAGTGGTATTCAGGGCTCCAATGCCCATGCTGGCGTGGTTGTAAACTCCACCCCTAATCCACCCCCTTGTCCCTCACCTTCCGCACCCCCCCCCCCCCCTCCTCCATGCCCTCTGGTGTCCTCTGACCCCCAGTCTGTAGGAATGAGGGCCTTAATCAGGTTGCACAGGCTCTGAGCAGGCTCCACATTCCACACTCCACCTCCTAATGGAAGCAAGTAGTCCTCATGGCAGTGCTTAAAGTAGCTTTATGCACACTTCATGTCAGACTCACATCTTACACATATAAATTGATCAAATGTGACAGATATTGTGACGATCATTATGTGAGTTTGTGTCCATTGCGTGTACACTGCAGCTTTCAAGTTATATAATAGGCACAGGCAGTGTTCAAACTCTGTGTGGAAGTATTGAGCAAAGCATAACTTGCCTGCACCTCTCTCCTCCTTCTACTTAGACCTCCATACATCTATCTGTCCCTCTTTTTCTAAACTCTGCTTGGTGGCTGGTAGTGGTGGGACTGGCGGCCTGGTGGCCCACTTCATGGCTGGCTGGTTAGAATCCCAACGACTGCTTCAGGGTCACTGGCTCTGCCGGCCCAGGCACCGGAATTAAGAGCCACTGCGACTGGAGGGGGGCCTCCTCCCGAGTCTGCATGCTCAGCCCTCTGAAATGGGTTTACGCCCCACGCTGACCAAACAAAACTCATTCAACTCGAAATAGGTTCCTTTGGGGTTTCCGTGTGGCACACTTTATAAAAAGGTGCACAAGCTGATTTATACAAAGCAAACAATTCCACATGTAAACTGGAGATAGAGGAAAGAGGAACTAAATATTTGAAACTGTGCAATTTATTTAGGTCTGTAGAAGTGCCCAAGAACAGCTGTCACAACTAAGGGATGTTTTGAAGCTAAGGCATGGACAAGATTCTAAGAACCGAGAGTAAATGCTTATAATCCAAACATGACTTCTGCCAGATTTTAGTGTCTCTTATATGCTGAAGATAGAGGAGAGTATTGTGAAGAATAACCCTGTAAGGTCATCCTGCAACGTTAGGGCTTTCTTTTGGGGATTCTCTCTGAGAGTTGTGTGTCTCTATGCGGGGATAGTGAGGCCAGTATAACCTCCCCCTCTATCTTTCCCCCTAGACCAGTCTAGATCAGACAACATCGCTTTATTGAGACCAGGTGGAAATGAAATGTGTGCGTGAACGTGGATGCTTCCTTCCCTCCTCACAGTCTGAATCTGTTTGTGACTCACCCATGGAACAAATCCTGCTCCCACAGCGAGGAAGGGACAAAGAGATCGTGAGCAGCTGAGACAAGTAAAAGGAAGCTGTTCGAGATAGGGAGAAAGGATACAAGGAAGGAAGGAAGCTAATGTCCTCCTTACCTGGGTGTCGGTGGGTCGGGTGGCAGCATTACATTCAGTGTCATCCATGACAGCACCATAAGAGCCAACCACACACTTCACCGCTCGCATCTGGTAGCCTGGCCCACACGAGGTAGTGCACTGGATTCAAAGAGGGGGGAAAAAAGGAGTGGTGGGAGGAACATTAGCAACAGTGAGCCAAAGAGAAAAGCGGCGAGGAAGGCAAGCAAGAAACAGACAACTTCAGCATTCATGCATCATTAGGTGACTTCAAATATACCTTAACATGCATTTTTTGGGAGTTCAGTTCTCTGTGTAGACACACAAATTATACTGGTTCCTGCACACACACAGATTCTACATACTGTATGTACATACATAATGCTCTATCATGCTTTTGTGGAAGAACACGTATTCCCAGATCTTCCATAGCTTTTGTATATTTATTTTGGCAGGATGTGCTCTGTGTCTAAACAGGCGAGAGAAAGGGGGACAGTGCTAAATGATGAGCTTAGCTTATCTGTGTCCTCCCCTTGGTTTTACACGTGGGGATAATTCTTCAGAGAAGCGACGGTAATTGTGAACGTCAGCTTCTGTGCTGCTTCCCATCAAGCGGGGGACTTCTATATTAGATTAGATTCAACTTTGTGCACAGTACGTGTATTGAGACAACAAAATGCAGTTTAGCATCAAAGCAGAGGTGCGAAAGACAGTAAAGTACAGAACAATGTAAATATGTATAGAGGTCATTTATATGTGACACTGAGGTAGATATTACCCATATATGAAAGCAGTGGCTGCGGATCAAAAACACCACCTCATTGTCTGATATGAAGACAGATGTACAATACAGTATTATAGGATTCAGATTAGTTTACCTCATGCAGTCTTTATAAAGCTAATAATGCAATATCCAATTATAGACCAAACAGAGTTATCACCTGTTTCACCTGTTCTGGAATACAAATTGATTATTTAACATCACACATGAAGCAGGTATGTCCCTGGATTTGTCCCCTGTCCATCAGCAGTACCGGTGCACCAGTACCCACCCTCTGTCCCCACAATTTTTGACAACCTTCAACTAATTATGGTGTATACTATACACTCACTTGTCCCCATGGTCCAACCTGCCAAGAGGCACACTCCTGCTGCTGGCACGTCTGCACCGACTCAGGTTTAGATGAGCCACAAAAGCGGTCGTCTAAACGTTCCTCACCAAACTGACACCACGTCTGACGATGCTTATAGCCTTTCCCGCACGTCACGAGGCACTGAAAGGACAATAACTCAGGTTATAGAGATCGATATGTATGCAGCATATTACATGAGCACTGGTTGTTGCCAGCCATTGAGCATGCTGGAATCCCAGTTCACAACAGAGGAAGATCACTTGATGTTGTGGAAAGCAGGATATGCATATTGCAAGACAAAAGGCAGTTGGAAGGGACCAAAAGACAGGGCAAGAGTGTTTATTTACATGTGTGTACAGTGCATATGTATACATGTCAGTGTAGGTGTTTATATTTAGCAGAACCTCATGGGAGATCTGAAATATTCGTGGAATGCATCCCAAACCTTTGCAAGCTCCTTACTCTACAATGTGTAAACTGTACAGCAGTTATGTACGATCTTACCCTGCAATCACCGGTTTCCCAACACTCACCGTAGTGGAAGGAGGAGGGGGGTAACTCTCCCAAAGCTGAGCCATGCACAATCAGCACTGGGAATTTCACATTTGACCCAGATCACTGCTGGCTTAAAACTACAGTATTTACACTGGAGCCTGCACAAGCCTTATGTAACCGTGTGCCTTTACAGAAGTTCATATAAATGGCATAATCATCATTACTCTCAGATGTTTTTATTCTTTTTATATGACTAGAAATTAAAGAAGAAACATTTTAATGCTCAGCAATCATCTCCTCAATCGATCCACTTCATTTATATGGACCACTATCTGCCACCAGCAGTAAATATCGGACTGGTGTCCCTCTGAGGACAAAGAGAACACAATAAGAGCTGAACGGACCTCAGACCAGTCGCCAGTCTTCCATTGTGGACAGAGGAAATCATTGCAGGGTTGGACGGTCAGCTTGTCCCTTTGACTGCATTTGCTCTCATCGCTGCCAGCCTCGGCTGCCTTTCGGCATGCTGCCCCTCGTCGGCGGCTGCCCCCCCCACAGCTCTTGGAGCACTGCAGCACAAACGTTTGAACATCAGCAAGCGTAAACACATGTACACAACCCGTAATAAACTTTGACAAACATCTGGATTACGCTCACACGCGAACCCCACGCCTCCAACAACAATCCTACCTCCGACCAAGGCGAGTACTCCCAGCCACCCGGGTTACAATCTCCATGGCAACCTTCCTTATCATCAGGCTTGCGCTGACCGCTGCAGTAGCGGTCATCAACCTTCTGGGTCTTGCCATCTGTACGGCTGATTTTGGCGCAGTATATTTCCAGGGTACGGTATCCTAGGCCGCACTGGGCTGTGCACTCACTCTTACGAGCCACATGCCACCTGCGTCACACGGGATAGGGCAAATCCATGTCAGCATATTTAAACGACCAAGCGAAGAAAGGCTTGACGGTCCACGCAGGTACTAAAGGTTGGTTAAACCTGTAATACAAACCTGAGTTCACATTCAGTGTTGCAGTGCTCAGTGATGACGGTAGGTCTAGCTGTACCGTGACACCGCTGGTCTGACACCACCACCCGGTCCGACTCTCTGCTACAGAGAATCTTCCGCTTGCGCTCCCCTGTGAAGACACAGTGATGCAAGTTTTGACAGCAGGTATATTTAGAAGTCTCTCTTGTCTAATTCTAAAGTACCATACAGCAAACAAAAGTTGAAATACTGCACCCATAACAGCATTTGGTTGTTACCTCCACCATATGTGCACGGATATGATAAGAAAATGTGTTTTTAAGTAAAGACAACTTATTTTGCCCCCTTTATATGTTTGATTTTTCATTAAGAAAGACACATAGGAGTACACAAAATCCACGAATAGAGTTGTGATCTCTTTTTCATAACTTCATCATCAAAAGAAGCTCTGTTACCATCCACTGCCTGGCCTCAGCATTTGTAAGACCATGCAAGAGGTTCTCTGAGTACAATATAGATCATCACAGGATAGCAATGAATACCAGAAGCACTGTGTGTGTGTGTGTGTGTGTGTGTGTTTGTGCTTCACTTTGAATCACAGTGCACCAAATGTACAGTATGGCAGAGAGATTTAAACCTCATGTGGCTCCAGGAAATAGATTCTCTATCAGTCCCTCATGTTACCAAGTTTTGCAGCTCAGTGCTATGAGAGCATAGTGTGCCCCAGACTGCCAGAGAAGCCGTATAAGTAAATAAATCAACAGGTGCTGAGGGCATTGCAGGTTTGCTGTTTATTCTGCTGTGTGAACTCATTGGTGTCTGTTTGGAATTCACTTTTGGTTGTTCAAGCAGGACAGTGTCAAAACGTGGAGAAAGAAATTCTCAGACAAAGTGTTTGAGTCAAAACACATAACGAGGTTTTCGAGTTTACCTGCAATCCGCCTCTGTACGCCCACATACTCACGACATATCCCGAGCCATGCCAAGGAAGGTAATCTGCCACAGCGCACCACAAGGCCGTACTTTAATCACTTGTTCCAAACCTATATGTCTAGCATGAACCTGTCATGTTGAGCCAGACAATCCTCTCTCTCCTATGCCTCTGGCTCAGTGGTTCCCACGTCTCCGCTCCTCATTCCATCTCATCTTCACTCTCACCACACCATTTATCACTGACCACTCCCATCACCTCACTGCGCCTCCCCCTCACCTTGGCACAGACGGCTGCACTCCTGCCAAGGCCCATAGGCATCCCAGAAGAACTGCTGTGGCTTGTCCTCTATGGGTATGTTAAAGGAGTACCTGACATCTGGGTTGTAAAGGTTACCCACAGACAGCACCTGGTGAGAATGCAGGCAATGTGTTTCGCATTATAATACAGTAGGATTATGGGTTTTTTAACATCATGGATTGTTCACGTCTTCCAAAGTAAAAAACGCATTTCAGTTCCTACATTCAGAATATCTTATATGTTTCACTCATGCCACTGCCACTAAACCAATCCAGCTTTGCTTCTCCTGCATGGCAAAGTAACCCATCATGATAAGTACAGTTTACCTGGACAGTGATCTCCTCCTCGATGCGGTCAGTACAGTTGATCCTCTCAATGATATGGTCCGAGCCACTGTACTCGATGACGGCATTTCCTACTTTGATTTCCCTTTTGAACATGCTGACCACAAACTCTCCATTAAGCAGGAACTCTCCACGGCTATTTGATATGGCTGCAGGAAGACAGGAAACAACAGTCACTCACTACGCCTGACTGAAACAGACAGCCAGAATGAGAGGTCTTCTGACGTAAGATTAAAACTAACTGCAAAACAACTGCAGGAATGTGAAATGTTTTTGTGAAAATTATTGTTCTTATTACACTAACTGGCTAAAATAAAAAAAACAATTGCTTGTTTCGGCAGCATAGCCCTGAAATGTTTTCATTTACAGTAAGGCTGCAGTAAAGCCTTATTGGGGTAAAGTAATCCTCTCTTCCCGGAGAAGTCCCATCCAGGGGCATCCTGTTCTGTTCAACAGCCAGTCTGCTGAACTCATTCACTGTAATGCGATTATGGAGCTAATTTCCTTCCTTTACCGTCCTCGCCATTTCACACATTACACTAATATGACTGTGGAGAGCGGCCCTCATTCTGGGAAATTGTCTCCACATTGAGCCGCTAATGACTGTGTCCATATACAAATACATACACACACATATACACACACACACACACACTATAAAGGGTGATAACTGAAAAACCATGTTCAGAAGTTTCCATGTGACATACTCAAGCACGCAGGCGAGCACACAAGGAATAAAGGAAAAACAACAATATAAGAAGCAATGTGCAGAGAAATACACAGTACACATGCAGACACACACCGTGATGGAATGGTACACCTCTGGCTAGTATTAGGACGCTCGTGCACACAAGACATGCACTCTAATAGCTGGCAAAGCAGCCATATCCACACCGACAGGCAGACATACAGTACAGAAAGACGCACATTTACAGAACCAAAAAAAAATATACACCTGAACACACACACACACACGCACACACAAGAGAGACACACGTGCTTATGAACCAACTGACCTTGCTCGAATGGCACCCATAGGCCTAGTTCTGGCTCACTAACATGTCAGCATGCACACTATATGCCAACTCCTTAGGTTTGCACTACATGACTTAACATTAAAAGCTGAACACTGTCAATCATATAGCAAAATGTCGGATGTCTTACCGAGGTAGTTGTCATCCTCCGGCTTCCCTGAGTAGCTGTGTTGACGCACATCTATATTTGTAGCACCACTGGGTATTCGCACTACTTCATTGTAGCCTGCAAATGGCACGAGTAGTGGGTTCAGTGGGTCATTAGTGTACTGGGGTCTGTGCCTACACTAACAAGCCTGCACAACTCTCAGCGCTCTCCATTCTGACAGCTAAGCACATGTAAAAATATGCTGACGCAATATAACAAGAGCTGCTGTCATTTCTACTTGCTGAAAATGAAACCATAGTATAATAAAAGAGGCTGTAGCTCACCATAGCGGACAATGGTGAAGGTGCCTGCCACAGTTTTGCAGGACGAGTTGTCACCTCCGCACACGCCACACTTGTCCCTCCTGGCTTTAGAGTTCAATACATGGTCACAGCCCGCTTGCTGCTCAGTAAACAGGTAGAAGGGAGGGATAAATAGAATATAAAATAGGAAAATGCCAGGAGTCATATAAATGGGAGTAGTAGGAAAGGGGCAAAAAGAGGTAAAGTGGAAGAGAGGTTCAATTGGAGCATAAAGGTGAGATATGAGGATATGCAGACAAAATTACATGACTAGTAGTCGTAGTCCACAAACACATGGAAGTCAGACTGATTTTTCAATACAAATAAAAATTGTTTCTTCAGCTAACACTCTTTATTTCCAGCTGCAATATCAACGCGTCAGATAAATGGCCTCCTTCTTGGCCATCACGTCTTGATTAAATACGGATGAACAAGTAATGAACAGAAGAATCAAACCCAGTAACCCTTGCAATAGTTACATAATAACTTATTGAGTTGTAGCCATATCCCTCACACCCAGCTGAAATACATTTCCTTCACAACAACCACACAAGCTGCATGGCACGAGCTAGTCTGCTTGTAATTGATTTTAGCAAGAGACATGTTTGATTTCCTATAAAGGATGAAGAGCTCAGCTTTAGTCCCACAGCATGGATCAAAATCCACTTGCCAAGGCAACTTACTGAACCGCACTCTAACCAAAACACTGCGTGTGGTTTAGAGTGTACACAGAGCAACCCACTGCTTCTTTTCAAGAAGTATATTGATGTTTATGGTATGTTAGAAACCAAGCTTTCAAACTAAAACTCTGTCGTTCCCGGGCTTGAGGCAATAAACACAGTCGGGTTTGGCAGAGGATTGAAATGCTTTTTGAAAATATTTGCTGTCACTCCACACAGTAACTGTGCAGGAATGGTCACCGTTAGAACCTGTAGTTATGATTTAGCTGTACATATGCGCTGTTCAGTGTTGTAAAGTTAATGAGAGTTAGGAACCTCACCCTGCATAGGCCCTGGACGCAGATGTCGTTGGTATCGGGTCCACACGGTGTGCCATCAATGACCCTGTCCCTGAGCTGATAGTAGGCCGTACTGCCGGCCACCCTGCAGAACAGCTTGCACCTGTCCTTCATTAGGACTGACAAAGGAGGCAAGACAGGGACAAAAACTTAACATTGATATAGATGTCAATGTCAAACTTACATTATGTCTATTGAGTGAAGTGGGTTGCCAAAAGGAGCAAGCAAGATGCCAATGGCTGAAAAGAGGATTCTCACTTCCGCTGTACTTGGGCACCCAGCGAACATTAGGAGGTAGGCCGTTGATGTTGAAGTGCCTGCCATCGAAAGCCGCACATTGCTCCTCCCTGAAGTCCTTCTTCTGCTTGGAGCAGGGCTCAGAGTTACAGGATCGAAACTTCATGCGGCGACCCACACAATACATTCCTCCATTCCTGGGCCTGGAGGCAAGATTGAAGACATGAATGGACCAATCTCTGACCTAATTTAGTAAATATCTTAAGTAGATTCAGATTGAAACATTCCTCTATTTGTCCATTCTCCTTCTCCCCCTACTGCCCACCATCACCCACCTAGAGTATTGGCAATGTTTTCAGTTTCAAACTCACTCTCATCGTGCCCCATTCTTTGCTATCAGTCCATTAAACCAGGATGAAAGGCAACGCTCAAGGTGATTTCTTTATTTACTAGGGAACAACCCTGTAAGATCAGTCACCAGAGAGTCTGTCCTGATGAACACTAGCTATGGAAAGAATTCCCTCAGGAGGTTTGATCTATGGAACACTGATTTTGGCAGCTAAGATGGAGACAAGGTCCACTGGGCATGCATGACTACAAAGAGGAAGGAACCAGAAGGACTGCTCACACGGGTCGGTTGCATTCGCGCACGGCGATCTTGATGCCCCCGCCACATGTGCGCGAACAGGTACCAAAAGGACTCCAAACTCCCCACGCCCCCTCCACAGGTGCGGCGTCATGCTCTTTGGCTATGCACAGGCCGTGCTTGCAGTGCTGCAGTGAGAGAGAAACAGGAGAGAGCAAGAATAAGAGCAAGACAGAGGGAAAAGTCAAAAAGGGAGAGGAACAGACAGAGTGAGCACATGAAACCTTATCCATGGAACTGGCAACACATCTATCTGATCGCCCGTGCTTTGATGCTAATCTGGGAGAAATTATACAGTGAAGCAAAAGGAGAAAACAAGAACAGAAAGACATTTTACGGCTGAGTCTGGCTGGACAGAAGACAAAAAAGCGCCACGAACAATAAATACATCTCAGGGGGATAATCTTACACTGTTCAACAAACAGACTCCATCTTAAGCGTTTAGTGTGGTGCACTCTGGCATTGCATGGCATGGCATGGCATGGGATGGGATGGGATGAGAGGCCGGTGTAAACATGAAAAGGTTTCGACGTGTGTGTGTGTGTGCGTCTTGACATGGACTTCGTGTCGCTTTCATGTCTTCTCAGTCTCAGCGGCAGGAAGCGAGGCAGTCGCCTGGAGAGAAATTTACAGCTTCACGCCACCTACTTACATGCCAGGCATGTTCAATTACTAGAGTTTATATACAGTATGTGTCAATGGCAAGTTGATTTTTGTATTTAGAAACATGTTTTCTTCTGTCACTTTGCACTCTTATGCATGTTATGGTCATGAGTCAGTGGAAATGTTGTAAGATCAAAGCAAGGAAATTGGGTGAGGATTGTCAGATCATAACACAGAACCATCTGAGTATTAAACCATAATGTAATGCATAAACGTGGAAAAAAAACATGGAGCATACTAATAATCCCAAACTAATAAAACAGTCCAATTCCTTACTTTTTAAGTGTCAAAATCAAATGTCCTCCTCCTTTACTCCTTTTTACTTCCCAATGCTCCTATAAACAGCACCTCACTCTAAGCATCTGTCTTCATTTCCACGTGACACTTACCTTTCCAGGGGAGCAGTCAGTGCCATCTGCCCATGGCATGTGCTGGGTTCTGCAGCCGCGCTGGGCACCCTCTGGACTGGTGCACCACAGCCTCCGACACTGGGTCTGAGAAACACGCACACACACAAACACACACGCAAACACACACAGCGTTAACCCTGAGATTCCAGAAAAAAAACACTGTTAGACCATTAGAATACAGGGAACACAAATGTCGCTTTAAATGACCTCACTAGCCAATTCTATTAATATATTGACACCAGTATGCAGACGTCCAGTTTATTGCACATTATTAAACATTATTATTGTTATTATTAGAAGGTGACTCTAAACAGTAAGTTTGCTGTATCAGTCATCTCACTTGCCAGGGTTTTCTCCGCCAGTGCGTTACATGCCCTTTCTGTCGAGCCAAGAAAGCTATTACACAGTGCTTAGGGGTGTCACACATATTGTGGAGAAATTGCAGCAGTATTGATTTGAAATTAAAAAACAGGAAACTATACAGTAGCTGGATGGCTTGATGTGATGATTCAAGCCTTATTCCACCTTTCCTCATATTCATGCATTAAGGCGTTAACAGATTTTTATAGGATCTGAGATATCACGTCTTATATATTCATTCCTCTTGTTTTCGCGTGCTTGGATCTCAGAGAGCAAGTTGTTAGCAAAGTGACGTGAAAGGCTTCAAATTCATCTGCCAGGATCATAACACATAAGCGGCTTCCCTCAGAGGCCCACATGTGCGCCATGATTAGACTTAGATTCGCACACCAACTCCACTTACCATATAAGGGCACACCTGCGTTCCCGGCCCAAATATCAATTCACACTGTTTATTGACATTGTATATCCGTCCAGGCAGCTGCTGTGAGAGACTGTACGGCCTAGAAATGGGCTCGTCGAGCAAGCACTCACCATATCCTGTGCTATTGAGAAATAAAAATAAAACAACTTAAAGGAAAAAGGGGAAAACAAGAGACACAAACAGACAGAAAACACACACTCAGTACAGCCGGAGAGGTCATTTTCTGTACATATATAGAACCCTTACTGTTTATATTCAATCAGCTATATGTAGTAGGTGGTCATAAGCTCAGGAGTTGGGGGGATGCACTGGTTTGTTGCCAGAAACAATCCCATTTACTCTTTCCTACAGTAGGAGTTCCCTGGTCTGAAAGAGGCTAGGGGCTGCTACAGCCCTGAGGAATTATGATAGATTATTTGCATTTAGTCCTAAAAATGTGGCTGTTGCTGCCAAAAGAAAGATAAACTGCATAAAATGTGGATACACTGCACTGTATGTGTGTGTGTGCGTGTTATGCTTAAGGAAACATACTTGTGAAATCTCTGAGTTACTGTTTTATAAATACAGCATCTTTAAAAGCTATTTGGCCAGAGCTTAGTTAAAATACAGTTATTTTTGCTTGATCTTACAACTTTGTATATCGCATTTCATGTCGGGCCGCTTGAGCTGTCCAGAAATGTCTTCTTAACAGTGTAAAACAATCATCTACACAATCTAATCCCCATGCACGTTTGGAGCAATTCCGAAGAAAAGAGTACAACATACTCGAGGAACTCTGTGATGTACTTCCTGCTACACTTGGACCACATCCAAGGGTTTGTGTTGTAGTTAAGTGTGGGAGCCATCACATGTTGCTGAACCTTAACTCCATCCTCCTTACACTTGTTGCTGTCGTCGTGAGGCATGTTGAACCTGCCAGAGGAAACAGAAGAACAAGCTGAAACACTGAATTTCGATCCGTTCTATCAGCTCTGTAAGACCCCTGTTTGGCTAAGATAAACATAACAAAAGCCAGTATTATGGTGATGAATGCCTCTATATTGCTTCAGGCTGCGACTTTAAAGTTTTAATATGTTTCTCCAACCAACACAGACAAGAGTCCAATTGAAAAATTTTAGTTTTTTTGTGCTTCGTTGTGTTTCATTTGTCCGGCCACATGTTTTAAATCTAAACATTGATTCTTGGTTTCTGCTGTCACCGTGTTATTGGCTTTGGGAAACCCATTCACGGCCACAGTTGAAAATAATGCAGCGCGCCTGCATTTCCTGCCTGTGGGGGCGTTTGGAAAGAAACCAGCACAATATTAAATTATATGAACATGTCAAAAGAGCAAAGTGAGTATAAGCGAAGTATTCAACCTCGTGCAGGGTGAACAAATAATATCCTGTTGGTGGTGGACAGGTACAGCACTACTTTATTTTTTTTTCATATTTTATCTATGGTCGTCTATTATATCAACCTGCCTTTTATGTATGTGTATATGTATGTGTGTATGTTTATATGCATATGTATGTATGCTGGTATATATGTATATATATATGCATATGTGTATCACATTTTGGTCTGTAATTCTGCCTTCATCTCTGCTTAATGTTTTAAATGTACTGCTAATTATTTAATGGAGTAATCTATCATTGTACAGCACCTTGTAACCTGTTTTGAAAGGCGGCTTTATAAATAAAGTTTACTTACTTACTTACTACTGCCCGCTGCGCTCCCTTTGAGCCACTCAGCTCCCCATCTGACAGGTACCATATACCATATGCCTTGAAAAAGTATTCATTTCCATTTTGTCTGTATTTAGTGGTATCAGAGTAAAGGGGGCTGAATACATATGCACGCTACACTTTTCAGATATTTATTTGTACTTGTGTTGGTCTATCACATAAAATCCCAATAAAATACATTTAAGTTTGTGCTTGTAAGGTCACAAAATGTGGAAATGGTCATGGGGTATGAATACTTTTGCAAGGCACTGTAACGCTAAGCATGCTGTCACCCCTTGATGCGGATAAACATGGGATGTGAACAATCCCACCTTTTGTTTAGTGGTTGCAAGGTGTTTGTTAGAGATGGTGAGGGCTGTTAAGGTCTGTAACAGTCTCCACTGTTGAAGGCTAACCCCCCCCACCCCAGATCTGTCTGACTCAGGACGTTGGAGAATGCAGAGTCTGCTGAACTGCAGTGGTCAGCAAATAGTGGTTTTGGTTGAATTCTGAGAGACCAAATTTTATGTTTCCTCTCAGGATGGAAGGCAGGCAGAAATGAGGACAGACGATCAAAAACACACAAAAGCAGCAGAAAATACCAGGAAAACACAAAGGAATGTATGGCTGTTGTGTCCAAATACGAGAGATTCCTTGATCCCCATCTGGTGTTTAGGCATGTGTGGATTCCTAGAAAGACTTTTGAAGCTCTACCAATGTCCGCCTGAAGCCAAACCTTTCGCCAACCCACGAGATGATGACAGTACTTCAGGTAAACAATCAGTGGAAACAAGCTGTGCTTACACATGGCCAAGTTCATGGGCGATGGTGAACGCAGTGCTGAGTCCATTGTCCTCGCTAATGCTGCAGCTCCTATATGGATCACACACCGTCCCCAACTCTGCAAGTCCTTAACAACAAGAACATGAATCAGAATCACTTGATCATGATCATGATCACGATCATACCAACATGTTAAGTACAACATATATTAGTTTATGTTTTGAATTCTCTCAGCGCAAAAGAAATCCACTTACCTAAGGTGTCACACTTATCCCTCGCTCTGCAGATGTCCTGCCTGTGGAGAAGACACACATAATGGGTCACGGTCAATGGCACTGATCAAAAGAAGAACATTTCCCCCAACCTTCAGGGGATCCTTCTTATTTGGGTTCATTTTTAAACACTTCCATTCATCAGCGCTCTGGATTTGATCTACGCCTTTGAGGTGACTGATTCTCCAAGAATTTATACTTATTACAATGTTTATTGGTTCACGGGATATCTGGCTGCTTGAAAGACCTAAAACCTGTTCAGAGTGTATACTGCATGCTGCAAAGATCTTGACATTTATCTTGCACCTGGTGATTAGGATGGCAGTGTCGTGATGGGAATGGTGGTTGTCATCCAGGATGTTCTGGTTCTGCTGCCAAATGCAGAAGTTCTTTAAAGTGGTCTGTGCATTAAATGAAATGACTGGACCCTCCTGAGAAACATGCAAAGAAAGAGAATCCAGAGGTTTAACTTCACTGATAAGCATGCACACCGCGTACTTGTTGTAAGTGTGTAAGTACGGAGATGAAAAGAGAAGTAGCGGCCTTACCAGCTCGCTGTTTATTATGACTAACTTTACAATCACAATGTTAATCAGGTTGCCAATGCTGGGGTCCTTGTAGATGGAAGATACCTGAAAGAAGGAAACAAAACATGAACTCAAACCTCTGAATGAAAACATTTTAACATTTTAATATTAGGCTTAATGTGTTATGAATCCAACTGAAATTTGACACAGCATATTTACTGGTGACTCCACTGTGGACTGCCTTCCTGCAGTTTCAAGCAAGTACCGGGGAATTTGGTTGATTGGAAGATCAAGTTGATAATAGCCTGAACCCCCGTGGAGAACGCAGCCTTTGCCAAGAACAGAATATAGGTCATCTCAGCCCCCCCCCCCGAGGACTGTCGGCATGGTATTTGAAGTGGCCGAGAGTATGCGGTCTATGTGACATACCTGATCTTATTTTTAACATTCATCAAAGCTGTCAGGCAGCCTCTATCTCAAGCTGCCCTCTCTTCCCGCTGGCCGTTTGAAAGTGGTGTTTACCCCTGCCCTGGGCTGCCCTTTTCCCTCCTCCAAAGGCTGGCTGACTGACTTGCAGTACGAACAGCACACCAGAGCAGGTCCATACATTTACTTTCCATCCGTATGTGTGCACAGCATACAGACACAGAAAGCTCGACCAGCCAAACATTCTCTGCTAGCAGCAATGAAGCCGTTTGACAGGGCAGAACTTACTATGGACATTAACGTGAGTATGTAGTGCTGCAGGTTGCTGCCGTGATGCTCCACCATTTTGCTGTCGGCCACCAGCATGACCTCAACAAAGCGCGGGTAGGAGAGGAAGCGCTTTGATCTCCTGTGAGGTCCCGAGTCGCCAATGCTATCATTTGACGGTCTAGCACCAGCACTGCCGCTCTCTGATCGGAGCAAAGTGTCCCTGGCCAGGCCGGCGCTCAGCGTCTCCACATCTCTGAATATACCAGCACTGACCACAGGAGATGTACTGGACACGGCGGTCACCCCAGCCGCCGGCCTTCTCTTCAACTTGTGCCTCTTATGTCTGTGTTTGTGTCCTGGAGAGAGAAGTCAGAAGGAATGGCGCGTGGGTAAATAAACAAACATGGGGAGTGATGGGAAATACATTCAGTGTGGAAAACATACAGGGTTTGAATCAGTGCTTGCTGTGACAATGTGTTTACCGTTAAGCTAAAGCCGTGGTTTATGTCTTTAAAGGTGGAAATGCATGAGGTGAGTTGGCTGTCTGGGAGTGGGTATTGTTCAAATGTGTTGCTGCCTCTTTCTCTCCTTTGTTTACTGTTGCTCAAAGAGTGGGTTGACAAATGAACACTGCCTGGAATGCCTTTTATTTCTCTCTCCCTCCTCTTTCAGAAGAAGGGAGAGAGGAGGGCAAAGAGTTCAGGCTAGGTAAACCTGGCACCCAGCCATAAAAAAAAAAAGGAGCACAAATTGCAGTGCACACTCCAAAAGGAGGCAGTCCAACATCTGCGCAGCGAAACGTCTCAACACTGAAGGGAATTAATGTCTGATTCTAATTATGACAAAGAAACAAAACTGCTTAAAGCCAGTGTTTTTTTTTGTTTTCTCATCATATGCAGGTCACCTTTTCTGGACCACCGGCAAAGCATCCCCACCTAAATAACACTGAGCGTATCAGTGGATCTACTTCCAGTATGTATTATATATGGCTCTTATCAAACACGAACAATTCGCTCTACTTACAAGGTAACAATGGAACTTTGTGTAAAGATGAATAATTCTTGGACAAAAATGGCTCTTAGTCAAATTTATGTTCCTTCAGGCTATGATATCACTCTCTCTCACACACACACACACACACTATACTACACAACGAACTGAAAGAGAAGCACACACACACACACAAACATTTACACACATGGAGAAACCAAACATCTGCAGAAAGATGACAAAGAGAAAATATTGCCAAATTTATTTTCTTGCTTGTGATTATTTGGCAGTTTCAAGTTGGCATGACTTTGCTATTATACAGTTTACACTGCACGTTCACGGCAGTGGGTCTACCCAACTTTCTTATCAAAGCGACAGAGGAAGTACGAGAGTCAACAGGAAGTTCAGCCAGTAAACTGAGATGGGATGATACAAGGGTGAACTTCCAAATGATTTTTCCTGTGTGAGAGTTGGAAGGCTTCTGCACTACTGTGGTGTCGCAGTAGGCGCTGCACCGTGCAGGCTATGACATGACATGTGAGCTGAGATTACCTTCTATCCGTAGCCTACGCATGGAAAAAATGTCCAGATTATGTAGTGCCATATCAGCATATCACAACAAATAGCGGAGAACAGAAAATTGAATTGTTACTATATTATTTAATCAATCCTTTTAAGACGTCTTCATTACATTTATTTTGCATTTTTCTATGATGTTACAGTCATATAATCCAGAGCCATTTCCTTCCCTTTAATCTTTGCCTCAGTATCCAGACTTACTGCAACAGTTGGTGTCCATTACGTAATCAGTTCCTGTGACAACTGAGAGTGAAGACTTCGGGGGTAACGCAATAATTACGTCTGTGGGAGCCAATTTAAAGGTCTCATAACGCATGTGCATACCAACAGCTAATTCTCTACTCACAATCCGCATGTGTGCCATGAAAACACTTGCAAGCGTTTATACGCACATGAACCAACCACATGCACCCTGTTGTTTTACACATATAGCCCCTGGGAGGTCCGTGCTCGGAAGCAGCAGTGTGCTGGTTAGCTAAAGAGAGGACACTGGGTGAGGGTTGACTGGAGCAGATATTTAAGTCAGCTGATAGGATAAAGCAACTCGGTGTGAGGTCTGTATCGACACTGGTTGCACGCACAGTAGCTGTGCATGTGTGTGTGTGTGTGTGTGTTTGCAAGCGTGTAAAGGAATTAAGGTTATATCTATATGTGTTTGTGTTGTCTATGCAGTATGTGTGTGTATATTGCATGCATGTATCGTGCAATACACCATACCCGAAGTGTCACAAGCCGAGCTCTCCCCAGGCATCTGTCGTTTCCTGGGTGCACTCTTCCTATATACAATATGAGGTTTTGTGTGTTCCTCTTCATAGTGTTCTCCTTGATAGCTGTGTAGGGGCTCCACAAAATACTCCCCTTCTGGAGACCTGAAAGTGCCAAGCTTGACAGCAGAAAACAAAATGCACAGCAGTTAGTCTCCATCTACCCATTTCTGTAAATACTTACTCCTTTCCAAGTAACAACATGTATAAACATGGCGAGAACTTGCAAAACCCACACAGGCAGCACCCAGGGGAATACATAGTACCAGTGAGCTGCCATACCACTTAATGCGAGGTGTGTTTACTATATTTATAGCAAACAACAGTGGAATGAGGCTCACTTAGGATTCATAAAAAGGTGAAATAAGGTCATTTGCATGCACACAAGCACAGCACCAAAACAGGAGGAAAGGGATAATAGTGAGCCCTGTGGTGCCTATCAGGGAAACTGTGAGACTGTATGTTCTTGGCAAGCATGCTGAAAGCCTCATTGTATGTGTTTCACATGGCACGTTTCAGTGTGGCTGGCTAATTTGGAGGTTTGTTATGTTCCAGTTTCGGATTTTGCAAAAGCACGCGAATTTCCCATTGTTTGGTTTGGTTTGGGGGGGGGGGCGGTGCACGTT
>JAVQJF010050035.1:0-19598 GCA_036023855.1 Gadopsis marmoratus
AGAAAAAAAGAAGATATAGAGGGGGGGGGTAAGGTAAGAGCAGGATGAAAGAGAACATACAGTAACACAGTACAATTCCACATACAGAATATGCAAAGCAATGGCAGCTACAATGTTTCTGAAGCCAAAACAATCAATAGTTTTAGCAGCACAACAACAGCTACACTAATAAACAAGTGCTTCTAGGTCAAGAACCGTGAGTCCAATCTCCACAGCAAGGGTACCGCTGGAAAGATCACAATCTTGGCAACGCCTGAGTGTTGCCAAGATTCATGTCTGTGTTGTTAAAAATGTGGACTTGAAGGCGAGTTAGAAATGTGAGGGGAAAGAGAAAAATACAGATTTTCTTCAAGTTTGAATTGGTCCTTATGGGAGAGCTCGCTGGAGTTTCTGATCAATTAAGGCTCACACAGCAAAAACTATATGTCCTATGATGTAAATGGCCGCATGTCCTGAAACTAAACATGTTTATCTACAATCTGATGGCAAAATGATCTCTGAAGAGTGAAAATTGGGAGAGCAGTTTTGGCAGAAAGATATGAGGCGGTTTCACAGGAGCCTCTCACTCATACTTACACATCATGTAAAACTCTCAGAAGGGCTGAAAAAAAGCATAAAACCATAACTGTGATAAGTCAAAAACTGTAAAAGATGTCAAAAACGGTTGAATAAGAGTTGTGTGAACAGTTTAAGCCTGAAATGGAGTCTGTAGCGTGGAAGCAGTAGCATTTCAAATTTGAGCAAGTGTGTAAGTTGAGTGCTTACTCAGCATTCACACTAAATATAAAATCACCAATATACAATACACACAAAAAATAGAGGACAAAGAGTCACTTCCATTTCCTTCCCCTCAGCATTGGGAGGAGTTGAATAGTCGTATGGCCTGTGGGACAAAGGACCTCATTAGTCTGTCTGTTGAGCAGGACTGAGACAGCAGTCTGACACTAAACGTACTCCTCAGCCTGGTGAATGTGCTGTGCAGAGGCTGGCGGGCATTGTCCATGATGGATAACAGTTTATTTAGGGTCCTTTTTTCTACCACTAAGTACAAGATTAAAAGAAATGCACAGTATCTGCACAGATTTAGATCAAGAGTCATAATCCTTTATCCTGATTTCTAACCTTTGACATTTCCAAACGTCTGACCATGATGACTCTTCATCCCTGACTCCTAATCTTTGACCTCTGACCTGCACCAGTGAGTCAGAGCCAGAAGCTGCTTTCCAGTGAATTCTGTTATGTCTGCATTTTTAGACTGAACACATATATTCTTGACTGAATGTGTTGTGAACATCTTGGCCTGTAAAAAGACATGTTGGCTTTGGTCTTTTTTACCACTGGGATTTATCACTGGGTCAACTGTTGGAGGGAAACTAAATCCAACTTTACAAATAGATGAAGAGCACCTGAACTCATCACTTTAGACCTCTTCACATTATCAAATTTGTGGAGGATATCGCAGCTCCTCTGTCTCTAAGGCTGAGCCCAGACACCCTGCCAAGGAAACTAATTTTACCTGCTTGGATCCACCATCTCATTCTTTCAGTCACCACCCAGAGACCAGGACCACAGCTGAGGACTGGAAAATGGATCCACTGGTGAATCCAGAGCTTACCTTCAGGATGAGCTCCCTCTGAACCTCCACACTCTGGTACAACGCCTGCATCACTACTAATTTCACCAATCCACCCGTCAATCTCATGATTTACACTTTCTGGTGAACCCGAGATACTATAACTCCTTGGAGGTACCCACAAACTGGAGGAACCACCAACACTGTAATAAATGGCCAACCTGCTCTACTACCGCAATGTGAAGTAGGCAATCCAGGCCTAGGCAATCCATCACCACCTAGAGTACTTAGTTCCACAATCTCCTTTCAGCAGACTGACATGCTCTTTACCAGGGAGGCTGAACAGTGTGAGACCCTGATAGCTCATCCTCTGGTCCCCTTTTTTAAATATGTGAACCAAGACTGCCAGTCCACATGTACTGCAGATGACACAGAAGAGTCAACCATGACAGTCCAATAATGTCCAGAGTCTTCAGCACCTCAGGGGGAATTTTATCCACACCTGGTGACACTACAGAACCTTTCAACTACCTAGCTGGTCGGTACCAGAAAATCAAGTCTTCCGCTGAGTCTTCCTCAATGTTTCTCTATCTTTTCCCACCCAGAGAGTCCAAGAAGGCCTGACACTCTTGTCCCTGTTGTTGTAATTTAATGTTGTGGTCTTGTCTTTCTGTTTGTGCAGGAATCCAACATTAAGATAGAAATTATGTGCAGGTAATATGAAATGTCAGACATTTGGACAAATGGAGCAAACAGGGAGGTGCTTTCATAATAAAGGACATTCAGGACCTTTTCTCCCAGACTTCTGCCTGATCCCAAAATCTCCAATTAAACCTGACTGTCTGTCTCTTATCCCTGCAGTCAGAAGGTCAGTTTGAAGGAAAGGGTCTTCTCATCTCCCCGGAGTTCAGGAACCAAAGGGAAAGGTTCTCCTCAGCATGGTGGGTATTAGAACCAAAGTTTTATATGTTTTGAAATGTTGTGGCTGTTGAACACTTCGCAGGGAACAATCAGATTTATTTTTGATTCCTGTGGTGTGGGAGATGAAAAGTGGATGAGATCAGGTCTCAGGTTTCATCCTCCTGACAGGTTCTCTGAGTAAGTTCTCGAAGTGTTCTTGAGCAAGACACATAATGACCGTCTGTCACATCTGTTGTTTTATGCATCATGCCAGTAACATTTTTTAACCTTCTGAACTAAATGAATGGACAGCACAGTCACAGGACATTGTTCAGTTTGGTCTGTAGAGACCCAACAGTCTGTAGGTTTTAATTCCCAATAACCAGTAAGAACCAGATGATCTACCTGTTTAACAAACCTTCAACCAGATAGGATGAACTCATTGCTGTAACGATCTGCTATAGGAATGGAACTGATTTGAACCAGGACAACAAACCAGTACCTACCAGAGACAATGGTTCCTATTGTAGTGTGCCCCTTCCTTGACCTCCTCGTTTCTTTTCCTACTTCCTGTCTCCACTGACTCCTACAGTGTGCCCCGGCGTTGCTCCTGCTGTGGGTCCTGGAGTTCCTGGGGTTGTGGGGGGTGTCCAGGTCCTTCGACGGTCCCCTAGCATGGAGCCCAGTCTGGAGGACAGTCCCAGCAAGGTTCCAAAAAGTTGGAGCTTTGGAGAACGTAGCAGAACCAGACAGGCCTTCAGGATCCGAGGAGCTGCCTCCCGCCAAAATTCCGAAGGTAAGAAGCAACTAAAGCTTAGTTTGGAAGAATTTACCCTCTCATATGATGTAGTCCACAATTAGGGTTCAGAGCGTCTACATGAGCTCCTCTGTGGTGATGAACTTTCACCTATCTGTTTCCTGCCTATTTTTCCAGAGATTTAAAGGCTCATATCCAGTGCAGTATGATTGAACTACATTGAACTATACTTTGTTAAGCAGCCCATTGTGTGTGTGTGTGTGTGTATATACATCTTTTTTTTCATATTTTGTAATTTATTCATTGACTGATCTTTGTTGAACTGACATCAGGATATTTAACTCAGATTTCCTCACATACAACTTTCCTCATTCTCGTCAATCAATACTTAAAGCTCAGCAGCAGAAAACTCCAGATCGTACTTCTGACCCTTTAGAAATCTGATGATGCAGTTAATTTACATCTGTAGTCACATTAAATACCCTGCTAACATTGCTGACTCACAATGAAATGAGTTTAGAAACCTGTGCCTGCCATGCAACACAAAACTCAACATGAACCAAACGTAACAGATGGGGCGGCTGTGAGGATAGTGCGGTCGTCCATAAACCCCAGGGTTGGTGGTTCGAACCCAGCTCCCGCTGTCCACATGTCGAAGTGCCCCTGGGCAAGACACGGAACCCTGAGGTGTATGAATGTGGTGTGAATGTGATCCATTAAATGTCTGTTTGACTGGCGACCAATCCAGGGTGTTTCCCTGCCTCTTGCCCAAATGTTAGCTGGGATTGGCTCCAGGCGACCCTTCGGGATAAGCGGTATTGGAAAATGAATGAATGAATGTGTTCTGATACAAGCCCAGACCCAACCCTAAAAGGTAAAGGTACCTTATTATTTGTGCAAAACACCTGAGCACATGTGCCACCTTCTGGTAATCCCTGGCGCTCTACAAGTACACAACTCACTTCTGCTCCACGTTCACTGAGATATTTGGTGCAGAAGTCCGAGCGCGCGGAACACGTCATTTGTGAGCGACAAAAGAGTATTTGTGACTCGCAGTGGCAGATTCAAGCAGTTGTAGTTATTGACTTGTGTTTGTGATAGAAATATATCCAAGAAAAAAATATATATTTGTGAGAAAATATTCTACAGGTGTGCAACTCTCATTGCATGAATTCAAATACTGACTTGCAGATGTTCACATTTTGTTCATGACTTAGGGTTAGGGGGCTAGGGTTAACCCTAACCCTATACACAGGTGTGTGAATGTGTTTTGCACCATATTCACTGCAGCAACTGTAGCAAAAAAAGTTTCACTTTCAAATTACAAATTTCACCGTCACAGGTGCTCAGGTGTTTTTAACCTATAATACCTTCATAGACCTGACTCCTCCCATCATGGTCAGAAATACAGATCCCATTTTCTGTCTTTTTTAGCAGCATTTAGCAGGCTGCTGTTTATTGAAAACTACACCTGGAGCTTCCTGCCACAGCAGAACCACATATACAATTCAATTCAGTTTTATTTGTCCATGTAGAGCATTTCTAGAGTGACTCTTTATATATATAGACCCAACAATTCCCACCATAAGCAAGTGCTAGGCAACAGTGGCACGGAAACACTACCTTTTAACAGGCAGAAACCTCGAGCAGAACCAGACAATCTATAATCAAGACAATATACAATCCTGTAGGATCTGAAACATGACACAGCATTAATAATCTCTACGGGATCTGAAACATGATGCTAGTGTGATATTTTGTATACTAACATATAATATACATATGAACTTGTCTACATATTCATATCAGCAGCATTTCATTTACACATGAAAATACTTTCACAGTAAAAATAAAAATTTAACAACAGTTTCTACAACAAAACAATTCCCACGTTTCCTGTTGTTTACGATGATGTCGTACTCATCAGTGGAACATGAAGAAAGCTGGAGAGAAGGGTGGATGGACGGAAAGGAGGAGAAAGACCTGACAGGAAACAGGCCAACTCTCATCATCTGACTGGTTTTCATTGGTTTTGGCCACTTGTTGTTTTACTGGTCCCAGAAGCTTTTGTGCCAGGCCAGGATAAACAACTATGACTCCTATGATTCTTAGCAATAGCTGCACTATGAAAACCTGATGGAAACTGAAGTTGTTGAATGTCCTCATGGTCTGCTTCCAGGCTTTGTGCTAAGCTAGGCTAACAGTTTCCCTCTGCTTCCAGTCTTTGTGCTAAGCTAGGCTAACAGAGAAGAATCTGATGCTGACATGAAACCGAAAACAAGATGATTTAACAATCAATGCAACAATGATGGTGATGATGATGATGTTGATGATAAAGATAATAGTTAAAAGGCAGTGTTTCCTTGCCACTGTTTCCTAAATCAAATCAAATCAAATCAAATTTTATTTATATAGCGCTATATCATAACAAAGTTTCCTAGTGCTGCTCATGGTGAAATTGTTGGGTCTATACATTTAGAGTTGGTCTAGACTTGCTCTATATTAACAAGTGCTATGAGATAACCGTTATGATATAGCGCTATATAAATAAAACTGAATTGAATGATGGTGGTGATGCCGATGATGATTGAGAAGATGATGAGTAGACTGTAATCTTTCCCTGATGAAGGTTTCTCTCCTCCTCCTCCTCCTCCTCCTCTAGTGCTGATAGAGATGCAAGATGAAGAGTTCAGACAGAAGAGCTCCCCAGGTCAGCGCGCGCACACATACACAGATTTCAGAACCATCTTCTTCAGGGGGTTTTCAGCCCGGGTCATAAGACATTGTTTCCATGGCAGTCGAACTTGTTTGTTGTATTGTTTCAACACTGGGTGCCTGGTTGCACAGGAGGAAGCAGGGTACATAGTCAGGGCTCAGTAGGTGAGCGGTCAGTGGAGGCCCCTTAACAGGATAATTTGGCCATGATCGAGACATGTCTTAGCTGAGCTTGTTTCAGGTCTCTGGTCCTCCTGTCTCCAGCTCCACATGTTTTAGGTAGTGGGCGCTGAATTACACAGTCCTACAGACACGGTCATGTCATTGTTTCAGATGCCAGCCTGCCAGGAGAAGACATGGTTGATGACAACAAAAGCTGCCACTGTGAGTTTGTACCACAGGATCTGACCCCGGGGTTAAAGGTCACCATCAGAGCCATCTGGTATGAATTGTGTTTATTTTCATTCAGAAAATAATTAATTTTATCTGCTCATCATTCATCGCTTTACTCACTGTTTATTTGCTGGTTATTATGCACTGAACTCATTCAACTTTTTATTCACATTATGTTTTGTTTGTTTTTTTATTTATTTGTGCTCACCCCAGGGTCAAAGGTCACCATCAGCTGTTGGGTAAGACCAGTCAGTCTGACCTCCAGTTAGATTCATGGTTTTCTATGTTTCACTATTTTCTGTTGTCTGCCATTAAGCTCATCTGTCATGGTGTTTGGTAAGACAATATTTTATTATAATTTTTATTATCATCCTTTTTATTGGTGGTGGTGTCGTCTTACTGAGCAGTGATGTTCAGTCCTCTTACAGCTCCTCTACTGTCATTACGTGAAGTTAAGTTGTGTCTGGGTCTGTGTTTCCTGTGTGGACACGGGCCCATAGTTCCATATACACATTTTCTGTCACTCCTGGTCAAGGTCCAGGATAAGTTACTAAGCAGCACACTAAAGGTGTGGCCACACATTAGGACTGTATCAATGATGATGAATATTGATTTGTGACAACTCATGGAACCAAGTTGGACTGGGTCTGTTCCAGTCTGGGTCAGTTGGTGCTGACAGTAGGCAGATAAAATCATATAGTGTGTGATCTGTAAAGAGTCTGAAGTCTCCAGATCCAGTCACTGCTAGTCATTCTCACAAAGATTTTTTTTTAAATGTTTGATATTTGCGACTGAGGTCAGCGAACGATGACGTACCTGGATATAAACTTTACCTGACGTTAGGTCACACTCTTATTTTTTGTCCTCCTTTTTTGGCCTTTCCACCTGGAGGAACCCGAGGTGTTCCTCGGCCTGTTGGTAGCCTGATTACCAGTTGGATGTCCCCAAGACATTTTCTCAGGGAGGCTCCTGTTCAGATGTTGAACCACCTCAGTTACCTCCTTTCAACATGAAGGAGCAGTGGTTCTCCTCTTCACCCGTCCCTAAGATAGAGACACCCTGCCAAGGAAACTAATTTTAGTTGCTTCGATCTCATTCTTATAGTCCAAACCCACTGTCAGAAGGCTCTGTAGGTCTATGAGAGGGATCTAGCCTACAGTGACCAGTCATGCCTAGGTTCACCCCATCAATTAGTGCCTGAGACCACGTAAGCTCCTTCCAGCTATCAGAGGTTGGTGACAGCTGACTTCCTCCCTCTCTCTCTCAGTATCATGCGTTTCATGGTGTCTAAGAGGAAGTTTAAGGAGAGTCTTCGCCCCTATGATGTCATGGATGTGATTGAACAGTATTCAGCTGGACACCTGGACATGCTCGCCCGCATCAAGAACCTCCAGTCAAGGTAAGACCTTTGACCCCTTGCATGTATATTTTAGCTTCAGCATCTTCTAAATGTTTTCCTTGTTGAGACACCAGACTTGGTCTCAATTAAAAGCCAAATTTCCTGAAGAAAGTATTATTGTTGGTAGTTCACTGCATAGGTTTTAAAATGTAGAATCTTTCATATTACCATCAGAAAGCTTCTCACTATTTTCAGATCAGCACTTTCTGAATATATACGTCACCTTCACAGTTTCAACAACTGCAGACAGAAAGTTTATTGATGATTCTGTATAAGGTCAGTGTTGGAGCTCAGAGTTTGACTCGTGCTGTCTCCTGATTGGCAGGGTGGATCAGATAGTCGGCAGAGGAACACCAATCGCAGACAAAGACCGTCCCAAAGCAGCCAATGAGGAGCTTCCTGAGGACCCAAGCATGATGGGACGGTTGGGGAAGGTGGAGAAGCAGGTAACAAATGGCAACCAGTTTGTCACTAGAAACACTTTCAGAGCACCACTGAAGCTCGAACTCTGAACCTTCTTGTTTTTCTCACGCAGCTTCAGTCTTGAATCTGATTGGTCTTTTGCTGGTGTTGTGTCCCTCAGGTCCTATCCATGGAGAGAAAGTTGGACTTCCTGGTTAACATCTACATCCAGCGAATGGGAATTCCTCAGGCTGAGACCGACGCCTACTTTGGATCCAAGGAGCCGGACCCAGCACCACCCTACCACAGTCCGGTGGATCAGCTGGAGAAGAGCCAGTCCAAGATCCTGCAGTCAGTGTCTACTATTACTGGGAAACCACAGAACCAGTATCAGACCAGGACCTGTTGTTGATAAAATGTTGTTTACATGTTACCATGTTGTTTACATGTTGTGCAGGGTGTTGCCTGGCGACCACGTTGAGAAGAGTCATTGTGTGACAAAGATGGTCCGCTCCAGCAGCTCCACTGGACACAGGAACTACAATGCCCCCACCTGCCCACCATCCACCTCCTGGCAGCCTATCAGCTCCCAGCTTCACCAGCAGGCCCTTCCCCCTCTCCAGCGTAGTCATGGTAAAACTCCAAGTCCAGTGGGGGATGGGTCACTGGTTCGACTACCACCTCCACCGGCTGGAGAAAGACAAGGTGGGAACCGATCAAACCGGCACAGCACTGGAGACCGAGGGGGGGCAGAGAAACCAGAGAGGGCAGGAGAGGGGGCGAACGCGAGTGGGGAAGGAGAGCAGGTGAAGCCAGACAGTGACACTTCCATCTCCATCCCGTCCGTGGACCACGAGGAGCTGGAGCGCTCCTTCAGCGGCTTCTCCATCTCCCAGTCCAGAGAGAACTTGGACTTCCTCAACAACGGTTTCTACTCATCGTCCGCCAACCTGGGAGACCACCGAGGAGGCGGCGGAGGAGGAGGCACTGCCCGCTGTGCTACCATCTGCCCCTACATCGCAGAGGGGGAGTCAGACTCTGACTCGGAGCTCTGCGCTCCTTCGCCACACTCGGACGAAGCCTGGCCCGGAACAAAGTAGGGCTGAAGGTAAACCGGAGCAGAACCAGAAGAACAGTTAAAATAATAATCAAAATGTGAATGAAAGATAACGAATGGAGTCAAACACTTTAAACACCACCTGGAGTTTAATAGAGAAGCATCATGGGAACTGTGAAAGGCACTGCGTGTCACGGTGGTTTTATTCATGTGACTGTTTTAACCTGTACAGCAAATGTTTGTTCTCACTGTCACTGATTGGTTCACTGCCTGGACATGCTCACAGCTGACTGGTTGCTTGTTTCCACACTTTTAAACACCAATATCAGTACCATATAATTGCAGGTCACTGTTACATTTATTCATTGCATTTTTAAAGACTTGGGCATTGTTGGAACAACACACAGACAGGCAGACACACCACCATGCCAACAGACTCTGTCGTTGTGTGTTGCCAACACAGAATCATCCCGAGCTTTCAGCTGAAACGTCTCTGCAGGTAATTGATAAACTAACTCTATTGTTGTAACAGTAATGTAGGTAATGAAGGCAAAGCTTCTGCCCTCTAAAAGCAGAGAGAAAACATTTGTGATGTCTTCTGTTTGTCTTTTTAAGGCCAGTTCAGACTAAAGATTGGCGACGAGACGAAACCATTTGAGCGTTGCAGGAAAAGTTGCATCGGTGTGATCCCATATCTACTCGACTCGAGCCAGCTGATGCTGCCGCGTAAGACTCAGCTCGTCAAATCACCAGTGGCTGGTTTTACAACGTAAGGCACTTCACCTGTTTCCAACAGCCAATCAGCTCATAGCAAAGTCAGCCGATCATCTTGTCCCACTTGTTTTTATGTTTCCGCCGTTTCATCAACACTAGAACTGCAGCAAGTAATTCACGCTCACTGTCCTCATTCATGTTTTAAGATACTACAGATTACATACAGCTACAAAAAAGCCAGCAGTTAGAACGTAAATGCAGAGTAGTTGCTATGGAAACGATACACAGTATCATCTAGTCCATCGGTGTCAACTCCTCTCGTCACAAATCTTTGATCTGAACTGGGCTTTAACCCCGTTATTTTACAAAACCATTACTGTCATAGACCCAAACAGGATTCCTAAAAATGTGAATCTGCACTCTACCTTTGGATATTATTCAGGTGAAAACTGTATCTACAATAACATTCATTAATACATCCTAAAAGTTGATTAAATAATACTGAAGTCTGACAGAGATAATCCATCCAGCAGGGGGCAGTCAGGAGGCTCAATGCCACTGCTCGATCTCCTTGCTTCCATTTCTGACCAGCAGTGAAGTTTGTGCTGAGGGGGGCACTAGAAGCATTATTTCTAAGCCCCGCCCCCAGATACCAGGTTTAAATGTGAGTTTGAATTTCGCAGTAGTAAACCGACTGGTTCCATCATCAGGATGAAGTTGGAGGAACTGTATGTACATTTGATTGGCTGATGACCTGCTTCCTGTTGACTTTTACTGTTTCCATGGAGACCGTTGAGTCCGTTTAGTTATCATCCTTTCCCAAGTCTTGTTTTGTAATACGTGTTTTTAAGTAAAAGGAAAATATTAACTAATATTTTAGATTTTCATCTGACTGTCTGTCTGTGTGTCAAGATGTTTAAACAACCTCATATTTGGTCAAATATGAATATGCGTTGTTTCACCATTTGTCAGTTCAGATGAAATTCAAATGTGTTTGTTACAGTCATTAAACACAAATAACAGTATCGTTATATAGAACGTTGCCTGTTTCAATATTAAAAACCTTTAACCGCAACAAATGTGATGTGACCAGCTTCTATATGTTCTATACTGTTCCATTATACAGAACCAAAACACTGGCTCTGTATAAGGGAACTGTTGCTATGATTTGTTGGGACGCTCTTGTAACACTTTGGAATAAACTACACAAAGTTTTATACAGACTGCAACTTTATTTAAAAATTATTAATGAACAAAACAAATCTCAAAGATTTACACAGAGGACACAAGAGACAACTTCAGCTCCAGGCGGCCATCTTAGGATAGTCTTGGGTTCACTTCTTCTTGAACCTGATGGACAGAACAGAACAGAGCAGCAGCCACTTTAACTCTGCAAGTTAAATTTAAGACTTTTTAATGCTATTGTTTAATTAAATGTAAGGCCAAATATGCAATAAAAATAAACAATGTGAAACTATAAGTATACTCTTTTGATTAAACACCTATATTGTCAGTTCAAAACTTTAAGTAAGGCAAAACAACAATAACTGGTTGAGTTAAAGAACATTTGTCCTTAATTGATTACTACAATTGTTTTACAGCCACTCTGAACTGAGAATATATCCAGGTTCTCTGCTGAGGCATTTAGACCCCTGTATTATGGTTCTGTTTTAAAGTTCGTAAATGGCATCCTTTCTCATTTAGCCTACAGTCTGTAGTCATATTGAATTTAGTCAACTTCCTCGTGTAGACTGGATAATTGTCCAAATATTAGTGAGTTGTACATTTACCCAGAAATGGTTCCTACACATAATTTAGCCAATATTGCTCCTCGTATTTATATTCTTAATAAGGAATGTGCACCAGTTCAAGTTGAAAAAGACATTTCTGAAATACTGGACAAAGTAAACCCACAGAAGCTGGAGTTCCTGCAGGTTAGATAACTAGCTAGCTCCTCCATACCATCCAGACAGATGCTACGGTGGTCACCAGGGGACAAAATGTGCACAAAGAGTAACAGGATAACAGAGGCACTCGATTACAGTGTGTTGGAGAGCAGTAAATATAAACATTTAGACCTTCTCAAATACTTTGTCTATTTTACTCTTTTTATTAGCAAATGTGAATTTAAGACATTTGAAGAGTTTTTAAAAAGGAACACCCTAAACCAGAGAAGGTAAAATTTACCTGGAGCTGCCGGGACGCTTCCTGTCCAAACCAAGACGCTTCCTGTCTGTGAAGGACGGTCTGTAACGAGACACACAAGTGAGACAAACCGACTAGACAGGGGAAATAGACAGACTTGACAGGTGAGACAGGACTCACCCAGCTCTGTAGTGTTTCAGAGCCCTGCTGCTCGTGTTGGTCAGCTCTTTGTCAAACACAGATTTCTTGCCTCCTTTTCCTGCTTTCTGTTTGGCTGCTGCACAGAGACAGAGTTCAGTGTAGTATCTGTGAGTACTGATGCAGTGTGTTCTCGACCCGCACTCATGCAGTGTTCCTGACCTGTACTTGGCGACTCGTCCTCCACCATTGCTCTCGCTCTCTTTGGTCGTCTCTCTCTCTTGGCCGCCCGCTCAGCGAACATCTGAGCCTTCAGGATCTCGAACTGAGCCCGCTCCTCAGACTGACAACAAAGATCATTGATTGTGCAGCTGTTCTAAAACTAAATTGTTTTGTCAGTGACGTTTGATCCGGTTATTTAGGTAAAATGCGGAGAAAGACAGAAACATACCTACAACACACTGTTGTTTTTAAAAAGACAATAAAAACAGGCTGGATGGATGGATGGACTCTTACTTATTTAGCGCTTTTCAACCGTTGAAATGCTTCCCAAAGCGCTGTAACAGTAATCTAAGCTTGAACAGTAGTCTAGTCTAGTAGCTGTACCAGACAATAAGTTATAGTGTAACTACCATAAAACTCCTCTACATTTCATTTGACACACAGCTGTTAAAGGAGCTGTTACCAGTTTGTCAGGTGCAGGAACCAATGTTCACATGAACATTCATAACATGTTTCGAATGCAAGTGATGGAGTGTAAAAAGATATTCTATACGCTATCTGAAGTTAATATGAGACTTGAAGAACAAACTTCAGTCTGAGCTCAACACGTCATGTAGACACAGTAAGAAAAAAGGGGGTTGTGTAATTATCTCCACATGTGTTGAACTCAAACTGCTGAAGCTCCATATTAACTTCAGATCAACATTGTTACACTGAATCACTTCCATTACAAACATGTTACATGAACCAGAGGAAGCATTTCAGCAAGAACCTGTTTCAGTGCTCCTGTGGATGCCTGATGGTGAACATGTCTTTTAAACAGATTCCATTGATTGATCGGTTTAGTTATTACCGTCAGCTCCTTCTTCCTCCCGCCATCCTTCAGGAACTTTTCTCTCTTCTTCTTCCCCCTCAAAGCGAGATCGAACTCCTGCAGAGCCTTCGACACTGACAAAGAGATGGATGAGTTAAATTACAGTGGAGTACTGCAGAGAATGTAGTAGTGTGTTTATTAGTACTCACTGCGACTCTGCTTTCTCTCCTGCTGAGTTTGAAACCAGACTCTCTGTGATTGACAGGAGGCATCGCCTTCAAGACGTTTCTGAGCCACACTCAACTACACACACACACACACACACACTATATTAAATACTCACACACATTTATTTTGAACAATGTTTTGCACAGAAGAGAATGGTATGTGGAAGAACTGCTTCTCTCAGCATGAGATATGTTATGTTAATATAAATAAAACAGTGTTTTCACCAATCAATAGGTAGATTCATTTGTAAATATTCTTCTCATCCTGTACAATGGTTTCTTAATCTTTTGAAAATGGAACCTCAGGACGCTCCTCGATAATGTAACATCATGCAGGTTTATGTCCTGAACATCAGTTTGAATAATTTACACTTTGTTTCTGACTAATACATTTTTTTCTGTCTCTAAATTCTACAATACCCATGAGCCTCAGGTGCTGCTACTGTGGAGTGAACTGCCGATGTTTTATCCAGTCAAATGTGTGAGAGTCAAAGACACAAACCGTCTTCAGATATTTGCAGGTGCTCAGGTGTACCTTGGCCTCAGAAGCAGCCAGCTCTCTCTCCTCTCTCTCCAGCTTCATCACAGCTCCGATGTCTTTCTCCAGTTTAGAGATCAGATCTCTAAACTTCAGGATGACCTCTGGTAAATGAGATCAGGGTGAGAGGGTCATACTTAAGAAGAGCTCCTGAATAATGTTCAAGAGCAACACTGAAAATAGTAAAGAGCTGGAATACAGGCGTTAACACAACAAGCCAGAGGACAAACAACTGGTACAGGTTCCTGCAGACAAAGATCAAGACATTTAACTTGTTGGATTTAATGTTGCTAACAAGCTTAAACTAGTTAAACAACAGTTTCGGCATCAGTGGCAGCAGACCTTGATCATGACATCTACCTGGTTTGAGACAACAGAATATAACAGTGATGAACCCTGTTACTGCTCGTCAGGAAGAAGATATGTGACCCAGACAAACTACCCCACCAACCCAAGGAAGCAAAAAACCTCCACCTCTCCTCTCCCCATGCCCAACAGAGATCCTGCAGTCGCTGGCAGACTCTCCCCTGCTAGAGCACTCAGAGGCTTTGAGCATCAGGAGGAACAGGACTCCCAGATGGAGGTGGAGCTGGTACAGCTCAGGGAACAGCTGGACCAAATGAATGTCCTGACCATCTTCAGGAGAACGTAGGAGGACATCTTCAACACTCGGCTGAGAAATAGAGCCAGTAAGAAGAGACACCTGGATCATCTTGGTGAGGAGGTGATGCAGGTGAGAAGTGAGCTGCTGGAGATGGACAGACCTCTGCTATATCTACAGGAGACTAATTACACGATGCTCTCATCCGTCCCCATCCAAATTTTTTTAACAGAACACATTTGAAGAGAGGTAAAAGACTCAAGAGACGTGGACCAGAGGAGACCGATCCATTGGTTGTCCTCGCGAGTATATTGAGATTATTATCCCATTAATTAAACTCCATAGATACAAGTTTGATGAAATTACAACCACAAGTGGTACCCATCTTCTGCAGCTGTGCCACACGCTGGGTCTGTCCATAGTTAGTGGTGTGTTACACCACAGTCAACAGTGGTCCCCGTCCGTGGTAACCGGAACACTTGGGGCTGTGACCTCCAAACTGGGAGAGTGTCTCCAACAGATTCCAGGAACAACATTCGAGATCTCTGTCCAGAAGAGTGCAGTCCCAGGAACAGCTAAGGTACTGCGCAGGACCCTCAAGCTTCCAGGCCAAAAACATGGAAGGTCTTCAGCAGCAGCTCAAACTCCGACAGACACTCTGTCAGACCTGGGCCCTGACAGTTCAACCAAAGATATCTAAAATTATGATATTTTATAAGCAGCCCAGAAATCAGGACAACACACACCCTTTCTATTTCACCACTAAATGACAGGATCCAAAAAAACGACACAAACCTCAGCCTCAACATAAAGAAGCTTCAACTTGGTTGTGAAAGAAGTACAGAGTTTTATATGCAATTAGAAGAAATATTAAATACAACATTACAATTAAAACTCTGTGAAATATTTTCCAATTTATATCAGAAATGTTATAAAATCATCTAAAAACTAGTGACCCCCAGACATCCCATCACACAGGGTTATCTGGACTGAGCCTCAGGACCAGCTGACCACAACAATAACCCAATCCAAACAATCGCGAAACAGAAAATTACATCACATATTGAGAAAAAAAAAAAAAACTAAAACACAAAGAAAATTTTAATGTTATCTGCTTGTTCTACCTGGCGGCAGGACTCGAGCCTTCACGCTGCTCTTGGCCGACTTCACCACCTCCTTCAACGTCTTCCTCTCAGACTCCCCAACCAGAGACACAGAACGTCCTGAGCGGCCAGCTCTCGCCGTCCGGCCCACACGGTGAACATAGTGCTTCACTGTGGACGGCATGGTGAAGTTTATTACCTGAGAGACAGACAGGCAGAGAAACCATGAATACAGGTCCTGACCAGATCAGACTCGGAGACCACAGTCCAGCAGCAGAGGGAGAAAGACACAGGAAGTCCTGGCTACCAGCAGAGGACAGAGTCTGTGGTCACATGACAGGGAGCTACAGAGAGATCATATCAGAGACACACACACAGTCAGTTGCAGTTGTCATCTTCGCTGCAAGACTTATTTCTACTAATTGTCCCCAAAGTCCACACTGCGTCCTCGGCTCGGAATGCAAAGTAGAGGTAAAGGTACATCTGGCTTATCTTATTCTCTAACTTCACTGTGCACAGTATTGTAACTGCACAATAACTCTGATGTGATTTTACAGTAACTTCATTGGGCTCCTACAGTAAATACTAAAGAAGTGACCCACCGTTTTGACCCCATCAATGTCCAGACCTCTGGCTGCTACATCTGTTGCCACCAAAATATCAATCTGTTCATCTTTAAAACGCCTGGAGAACAAAAAGAACAAAGAAAACAAGGGGAAGGAAGACGATAACTACATATTGTGAGCGTGCGTGTGTACGTGTGTGTGTACCTACCTGAGGTTCTCCAGTCTCTGATTCTGGCTCAGTTCTCCGTGCAGTTCTCCAACCTTCAGTCCCATCAGTCCCAGAAGGATGTGCAGTCTGTGAGCCTGTTTCCTCGTCTGAGTGAAACACATCACGTGATCCTGGAACGTCCGAGTCAGCAGAGCTAACAATAGCCAATGTTAGTAGTATAAGTAGTACTACATTATTAACACTGGCACTACAGTATTATCAGTACCTACCAGCCACCACGGCCTCTCTGTCTCCCTCTCGGTTTGGTCGGATTCGGACAAACTCTTGTCGCAGAAACGGAGCCACATCAGTGTTGCTGTTAACAAAGATTCTGATTGGCTGCTTCAACGAGACTGCCGCCAGATCCTTCACCTGGAGACAGAAATCATATGACACACAGGTCACATGACACAGTTAAACAGCTGGAGACACATGATGTAGGTATGTTTGTACCTCCTCTGTCATGGTGGCGGAGAACAACATGGTCTGTCTGTTATAGGAACACATCCTGATGATCTCCTTCATCTGTTCCTCAAAGTACTCATCCAACATCCTAAAAAACACAGATTAAATCCATACTGGTAGGTATTTGTTCCCCCAACTCTTTATTTATTGGTAGATTGTAGTTTTCTGTAATCCCTCCTTGAGTACAGGTCTCAGTGTTTACCTGTCGGCCTCGTCCAGGATCAGGATCTCGATGTGAGTCAGCTCAAAGCTTGGCGTGTTGTGAAGGTGATCGATCAGTCTACCAGGTGTAGCTATCAGAACATCTGGCCCCGCCCTCAACGCCACCTCCTGAGACTTCAAGTCCAACCCACCTGGAGACACACCGAGGCAGGTCCAAAATAAGACTCCAAGAGAGTCCAAAGTCGGATTAAGTCCAGCATGTTTCAACTATATTGTATATTTTTACAAACACAGACAGTAAACAATCAGTAAGAAGACATACCGACAGCCAGGCAGGTGGTGATGGAGGTGAACTGTGCCAGCTGACGGGCCACAGAGTGAACCTGGATCCCCAACTCCCTGGTAGGAACCAGAACCAAGACCCTGGTCACCTGGGACGTCCTAGGCTTATAAACCAAACGTTCCAACACAGGCAACATGAAGGCTGCTGTCTTCCCTGAGGAGAAGAGAGGAATTATTTCATTAATCTACCTAGTTACAGTATTTTAAATTGGTCCCAGTATGATGACCTTGTTTCAGTATATCAGTGTTACCTGTCCCAGTAGCAGCACAGGCGCAAAGGTCTCTGCCCAGCAGACCGACAGGAACACAGGCCTTTTGAATGGGAGTTGGCTGCTTGAAGCCCAGAGCTGTGATGGCCTGCAGGGTCACAAGAGGTGGTTACAAACAACAACACCAGGGATCACCCTGGAACCAGGGCTGGGGGCACTGGGGAGCACCCGGTGGTGGATGATGGCCAACCAGCTGCAAGAGCAGGAACAGATCTCAAGTATGCTACTAATCAAGTGGCAGGGGAAGGTGGTGGAAGGTCACCTCTCTGGTGGGGAAGGAGCTGGTGTTTGTGGGGGAGGTGGAGCAAAATAGTACAAACTAGATATATTTGGGCTAGATTCTACACATAGGACTGGCTCTGGAAGTGATAATCACCTGCTTCCCTCAAACTTTTCCCCAGAGAACAAGAAAGGAAGACTCTGAATGCCCATGCCAAATAGCCGTTTGGAGTATTTGGTCTTCTTTCAGTCTCTGGGAGTGGTGATGAAGGGGCACCACCCAGGGACTCCATAATTCTGCCGGCAGACTTTAATGCTCACATGGGCAACAACAGAGAAACCAGGAGGGGTGTTATTATGAGTTGGGGGCAAAGGGTGGTGTCTTGATATTGGAGTTCTGTGCCAGTTATTGATTGTAACAAATGCCATATGTGAGCACAAGGTAGTTCATTAGTGTACCTGGTAGCTGAACACCTGAGGCTTAATCAGATCTGCAGCTGTATGTCTTGGACAATTGACTAACGAGAGATGCTGTCAGTTGATCACCACATGGTGGTGAGTTGGATTAGGTAGCAAGGAAGTCAGAAAGTTGTTGGTGTTTGTTGTGCTGGACACCTGAGAGCCTGCTGGTGGAGGCAATAAGATGAAAGCGGAGTTCTTTCAGGTTGTTCGTTTTAGGAAATTCCTGAGCAGCAAACAAGTATGAGGAGGTCAGAAGGACTGTAGCTTCTGTGGTCATGAAAACCATTGTAGCATCAGGTTGGAGAAGCCATGAAGGATTCAGTCAGCCTCAAAGAGGATCTGACAAACTGTCAGATGACTCCGGACGAGGGGGTAGGGCTCAGTCCGGACTGTGCACAGCAGGGAGAACTGCTGACCAGGACTGAAGAGATTTCTCTAGCAGAGGTCACCGAGGTAGTTCACCTCATTATATGATCAGTCAACTCAACTCCAGCCATTTCAGTTCATTTTCTACTGATTTAAGAGACACCCAAAAAAGGTCAGAGGTTGTGGTTACCTTCAGGATGGGTCGGGACAGGTTCATGTCATCAAAGGTCAGCTGATCATCGTACTGAGACGCATCTTCATAGTATGACTCTGGAGTCTGTAAACACACAGCTGTTACCATGATAACTCCATACAAAACTCTCAATGAACTTGCAACATCACTAACTTCAATGATTTCTTCATCTAAGACTTCAATGTGTCTCTTAGATCCCATCCCAACTAGGCTGCTAAAATAAGTTCTACCATTATATGATAATATGATCAATCTGTCCTTATTAAAAGGTTATGTACTACAGTCCTTTAAAGTAGCTGTAATTAAACCTCTTCTTAAAAAGCCCACTCTGGATCCAGGGATTTTATCAAACTATAGACCAATATCTAACCCTTTCTCTATAAGATCCTTGAGAAAGCAGTCATCAATCAGTTGTGTGACTTCCTACATAATAGCTTCTCTACATTGGCTCCCTGTAAAATCCTTCTCCTCACCTATAAAGCCCTTAACTGTCAGGCAGCATCGTATCTTAAATAGCTCATAGTACCCCATTACCCCACTAGAGCACTGCGCTCCCAGAATGCAGGGCTCCTTGTGGTTCCTAGAGTCTCTAAAAGTAGAATGGGAGCCAGAGCCTTCAGCTACCAAGCTCCTCTCCTGTGGAACCAG